>VXAC01008797.1:1162766-1213190 GCA_013399225.1 Rhipidura dahli
TTTTTTTCCTGGCCGACCTCGGGCAGGACAGCGGAACAGTGTCCCAGTGAAGAGCTCTCCGCAGGAGTTTGGGAGCCCGAGGTTTGCCCGAGAGGGACATCGCACACCCTCCAGAGGCCGTTTCACAGAATGCCGGAGTGGTTTGGGCTGGGGGTTCTGAGGCTCTCAAGATTCAGGTGGGGGAACCCCAAAACCCGTCGGGCTTGGGGGAACAGCGCTGGAGAACCTCCAGGGAAAAGCGATGTTGGAAAAATTAATTCAATACGGTCAGAGAAAGGGTGGAAAAGGAGCGGAAATCCCTGCAGCAAATGCCATTTTTCCATGCCTGGGAGCAGCAGCAACCCAAACCCAAGTGGGGACTCTGGAATTGGAAGGGCTTTATTTGAGATTTCTTTATACTGACATTTAATCTCAGGTTATTTTGCTGCTTTATTTTCTGCCTACCTGTAATTTTTTCTCTTCTGCTTCTTACCTTGTTTCTTCACTTTTCTTGGAAAAAGAAAAAAAAAAGAAAAAAAAAGAACAGAAAAGAAAAGAAAAGAGAGAGAGGCAAACTAGAGGAAATCATTACGCATTTGATTAAAGTGTAATATTTCAGCATTTCAATTTTCCAGTTTTATGGAGATAAAATAAGAAAATGGGTGAAAACCTCAGCTCCAAAGAGCAGCCATTTGGGAGGAGAGAAAGAAAACACTTTACAATTATTTTGCCATTGCCTGTTTCAGATATGTGGCCCAGGAGGTGGTTTTTCCCTTTTCCCTGAAAGGAGGATTTTTGGGAACTCACAGCAGCTCAAAAAAACCCAGCACACATCCAGAGCCCTGCTCAGCTCATTTCATGAGGGAGCACAATCCATGGTGGCAAAAGGGATGAGTGCCACAAGTCCAGGGCAGGGAACGGAGCTGGGGAAGGGGCTGGAGCCCCAGGAGCGGCTGAGGGAGCTGGAAAGGGGCTCAGCCTGGAGCAAAGGAGGCTCGGGGGGGCCCTTGTGGCTCTGCACAGCTCCCTGACAGGAGGGGACAGCCGGGGGGTGTCGGGCTCTGCTGCCAGGGAACAGGGACAGGAGGAGAGGGAATGGCCCCAGGCTGGGCCAGGGGAGGAGTGGGTGGATATTGGGGAAAAAGATCTTGACCAAAAGAGTGGTCAGGCATCAGAACAGGCTGTCCAGGGCAGTGTTGGAGTTCCCATCCCTGGAGGGGTTTAAAAGCTGTGTGGATGTGGCACCTGGGGACATGGGGCAGTGGCAGCCTTGGCTGTGCTGGGGGAGTGGTTGGATGGTCTTGGAGGGCTTTTCCAACTAAAGCAATTCAATGATTCTATGATGCCCCATTTATAATCTTAACATTTTGCCAAAACTGAATTATTTTTCCTCAAGGAGTGTCATTCTCCATTTTTGTGGGTGTGGCAGATGACAAAACAAAGGTGGCATCTTCCTGACTCGTGGTTGTTGTTGCAAAATGAGAGCTGGTGGAGATTCACTGCATTGAGTCCAGAGTGGGATTTTGGGGCTGATTAAATTCTTCCTTTCAATCAGAGTTTTAAGCTTATATACGCTTTATTGCCTCTGTGCCCGCCAAAGGGGAGGGCAGGGATTGGCTTTAGGACACGTCACATCACCCTGTTTCAAGCAGAATGACACCAAATTCCTGTCCTCATTTTTGGGGAGCAAAGGTTTTGGTGTGTTTTCCTTGGTAGTCCCCCGATGTTCTCCCCATCCCAGGATCCCACCAGCTCCCACAGCAGCAGCTTTGGGAAGCAACCATGGCCCCTGCAAGAACTGTGGTAGAAGGAAAGCCCTCTCCTGGAAACATGCTTCGCTGCTGAATCCCTATACAAATTCTGCCACTAATCAAGGACGTTGTACTATTTTATTTATGAATTCAGCTCCTTGGCTTGCATTAACCAGAAATAACGCAAGGTCAGCATCCCCTGTCCACATTCCCAGATCCCCAGCTTAATATCTGGAGAAACAATCTCATCAGTGGTTTATTACCTCAAAATCACAGCTGGTTAATTTAATTTCACTATTCCATCCAGATGACTGGATTCCTTTTGCTCTTCCTGGGTCCCTTTCCCCCTACCTTGGGATGGATGCTGGTGGCATGGACAGGGTCTGACCAAAGCAACTGAATCCAGCAGCATCAGGAAAACAAGGAAAAAATGGGTCTTTTCGTATCCAGAGGCCCTTTTTGCCTGTTTCTGAGAGCACTTTCCCGTTCTGGGGGATGCAGAGGAGGGTGAGATGGCAGCCCAGAGCCCGTATCCTCTGGCTCTGGTGCCATCTAGTGCCTTCCCAGGGGCTGGTTCCAGCCAGGGCTTCCTGAGAGAAAGTATCAGTGGCCAAACTGCAGTAAATATCATTATTATTGCCTCCCTTGCAAAAAGGATGCTGCTGGGAGCCCTCACCTCCACCCACACTCCCCTCCCCAGCCTTTCTGTGGGGTTGGGAGCAGGCTGAGCTGAGCCTGGAGCTCCAGGAATTAAAGGGATTTCTCCCTGGGGCACAGGGAAGGTGAGGATGCACATGCAAAGATAATTTTTGAGCATTTTTGGCAACTTTTATGAGCATTTTAGAGTTTTGCTACACTCCTGGACGAGATGGGAATGCTGGTCCAGAGCAAGACCTCGCACTGGCCATCAAAGGATGAGGGAGCTCTGCACCACCCCTCCAAAAAACTTAGCTGTGGTGTGCAATCCTGCTGCTTACTGGGAAAATAAAGCGTTAAAATAAGACTCTTCAGGCTGTCAGGGAGCTCAGCCCCTCATGGAGAGCTCACTCACTCCCTGCATTGTGCCGTGCCCAGGTGGGACTGCTTTAAAAAACGCCCTCATTCCTCCTCTTGACAAGCAGGCGAAGGAAGGAGAGATTGCCCAAGGAGCCAAGGACTTGTCAGCTCTGAGTGGGACAGGGTTTTCGATGGCCCTTGACTGACAAAAAATGCTTGGGAGGTGTGGATGTCTCCTAGGTGGGCACCAGGGGCTCATTCTCCTTTTGCTATGGAGGGGTTGGACTTAAACAGCATTTTCAACTTGCCAGGCTTTGTCCGACACGTGTTGTGAGATTGTTTTTGAAATTATCCCACTTTTTATTAGGATTTGCTCACTGTGGCTTTGTATTCTGGCCTTGGTATGTTAACCCAGAGAAGAGAAGGCTCCAGGGAGAGCTCAGGGCCCCTGGCAGGGCCTGAAGGGGCTCCAGGAGAGCTGCAGAGGGACTGGGGCCAAGGGCTGCAGGGACAGGAGCCAGGGAATGGCTTCCCAGTGCCAGAGGGCAGGGCCAGGTGGGATATTGGGCAGGAATTGCTGTCTGGGAGGGGGGGCAGGCCCTGGCCCAGGGTGGCCAGAGCAGCTGTGGCTGCCCCTGGATCCCTGGCAGTGCCCAAGGCCAGGCTGGACACTGGGGCTGGGAGCAGCCTGGGACAGTGGAAGGTGTCCCTGCCCATGGCAGGGGGTGGTGTGGGGTGGTCTCTCAGGTCTGTTCCAACCCAAATAATTCTGTGATTCTGTGATTGGCCTGACACTGGCGTTCACTGGAGTTCAGCAACTCCAAGTTTGAGGCAGACACACAAGGATCTGGAAGAAACAAAACGGGAAAGGTTTGGGTGCTGCTGATCACCAGGGACAAAGTAGATGCACTTCTCAGCTGTAGATGGCATTTCATCAGAGGCACCAGTCAGGCTCCAGGAGCTGTGCTCAATTCACAGCACCTACAGCAATGGAAAATGAATTTGACAGAAGACTCTTGTTTGTCTTCCCAGCTCTGATGCGGTTGCTCTGGATTCACCCGAAGCTGCCGATGCAGCAAGTGTAGAAAATTATCTGAAATTAAACTTCCAGGCAGCTTTCCCCCTGCCCACTCCAGCTTTGCCCTGAGACTGTCTGAAAGATGTTTCCTTCCCAGTGGCTGGGACTCAGTTCTAATTTTAAACTGAATTGCAAATCCAGATGACTAACCAAATCCATGAGAAAACTTCCAAGGGGCATTTGTGAAACAGCAGTTGTCAGGACTCTTGGGATTGCATTTGCTTTTCGAAAACTCAAGATATAGACTGGGGAGAGGGGTGGGTTAGATCCTTGACTGCCCTTTAGCATCAATAACAGGAGTATTTCACCTTATTTGCACCAAAGCTGTCAGTAAATGCAGGGTTTGTCCATCCCAAGTTTGCATTTCCCAGGCATTCTGCTCCTTCCCCGTGCAGACAGAAGGGAAGCTGCATCCCTGGGGTGCTCCAGAGAGAAAGCCACAGCAGCTGACATTCAGAGATGACAGCCCCAAAAAGGAGAGGCAAAACTGGTAGTATTTCAGCCAAGGGAGGTGATGCCTTCAGCAAAGAACACCATTTACAGATTCTCCAGGGAACTGAGGAACTAATCCACTTAGTAAAGCCCTTTCATTCCTCATTACAAGGCAGGCAAACTAAACTTTCAGCCACAAAATTAATCTGCATTGCAACTAATTCACTGGGAAAGCCACAATACAAAATCTAACCTGCTTTTGGGTAGTTTTGATCAGTTTTTGTGTTGCCCCAGAAATTACAATTCACATGAAGTCAAGTGGCTCCTACATAAGGAGGTGCCAAGTGCCACAGGAGGAATTTTAAGCTTTCCATTCAGTGTATCCTGAAGCCTACAGACTCTGTGTACCTCTTGGTGATAAAGAAGATTCAGGAGATATTTTATCTGTTCTCTTCCCACATCTGCACCGAACTCCACAGTGCTGTTCTCCCTCAGCTGCTGATGAACAAAGAATAAAATCTGAGACTGGTGACCACCTCTGCAACCACCACCAGGCCCAGGATTAGTTCTCTCAGGCTTCCCAAATGTCAAGGACTTGCTGAGGGTGAAAACCAACTCACTTTACCTTCATTATCCATGTTGGTACTTAAAGTACATGGATAAATTACTTTCCTAATTTGCACTGGGAGCTTACTCATGTGATAAATGCATGGAAAACACTGGAAAGGTACTGAATTATAATTATTATTATCATCATTCCTATTCCCATTTGCATTCTGCCTGTGAGAGGGCTGGCAGGCAGCAGGACCCCAAGTCCAGCACAGTGCAGTTGTACCATCCTCCTCTTTACTGGTGGCTCCAAAGTCCCTGATACAATTCCGTGGTTCTCCAAGCACAGCTCAGCCTGGCACACCCCCTGCTCAGAGGGGATCTGCCCTGTAGCATCAGTCTCTGAGTCAAACAGCCTCACTGACCAGCAGAAGAGGTCTGGGAGGATGGGACAGGGGGATGCAGCTGGAGAAATAATGGTGGGAAGGTTGCTCAGACAGCTGAAGGACTCAGGAGGCTGTGCTGAAATTGCATCCCTGGAAGGGATTCTGCAGGGCACAGGGAGTCCCAAAACAGGGAGAAGCTGGAGCTGCTGCAGCCAGTGCAGAGGAGGCCACGGAGATGCTGCCAGGGCTGGAGCCCCTCTGCTCTGCAGCCAGCCTGGCACAGCTGGGGCTGTTGAGCTGCACAAGAGAAGGCTCCAGGGAGAGCTCAGAGCCCCTGGCAGGGCCTGAAGGGGCTCCAGGAGAGCTGCAGAGGGACTGGGGCCAAGGGCTGCAGGGACAGGAGCCAGGGAATGGCTTCCCAGTGCCAGAGGGCAGGGACAGGTGGGATATTGGGCAGGAATTGCTGTCTGGGAGGGTGGGCAGGCCCTGGCCCAGGGTGGCCAGAGCAGCTGTGGCTGCCCCTGGATCCCTGGCAGTGTCCAAGGCCAGGCTGGACACTGGGGCTGGGAGCAGCCTGGGACAGTGGGAGGTGTCCCTGCCCATGGCAGGGGTGTAGTGGGATGAGCTTGAAGGTCCCTTCCAACCCAAACTGCCCTGGGATTCTGTGATGGGCAGCAGCCCCTTGTCAATGGTACCTGCACAGCCCTACCAGCACTACAGGGAGAAGTGTTGGTCCTGCCCTGGTCCGAGATAAAAGGAAGTTTTTGCAGCCAGGAATTAACTTTAACTGTTCTGGATGTGCAAAATTTTAAATGTGTAACAGCAAGGAACAGTGCTGAATTTGGGCAACTGTAACCCAGAACTCATGGATTTAATTTGGAGATGTGACATGCAGCAGCATATTTGATGGAAGTGGAAAAACAAAAACCCAACAAATTGATATTGTTTAAATAATACACTCTATTTTATTTTGTCTTAAAATAGTTTAACCTTTATGCTACAGACTTGTTTCAAAAAACAGAAGGTCTCATCTTGCACCAAAAATATATATATTTATATATATATATAACACTCTGTTTTATTATTATTTCTCTCCAAAGACCATTAAATACTAGATGAAAAATGAGAACTAAATAGTGAGTGTCGAGAAGAATCAAATTTTATTTTTAACTAGAGCCGCACATTTTAAACATTTATATTCCAAGCAATGATTTGTCTTCACTGTAGAAGATTCCAAGTTCACACTCCAGCAATTCAGGAAAACTGCTAAACCCTGAAGGGCTCGAGCCAATGCACACTCAAGTCAATGGGCAGCCCCACACCGACCCCAGTGGGTTCTGGACCAGGCCCCAAGTGCATTGGTTCTCAGCCATACAATGGCTAACTTCTCTCTTTCCTGCTGAGAAGAGCAAAAACCACCCAGGCACATTTTTGCTCTTTTAAAAAAATAGAAGTTTAAACAACAAAAAAAAATACTAAAAGAAACAAAACCAAACCATTTCCTACCTATCCAGTGATTGTGTTTTCCGGATCACTACCCTTGAAATTTGTTAAGAGAAAATACATAGTGTTTTAAATAAAAGAAAACCTGCATTGGACTACCATAGATGAGCTGTTTAAACAAACACAGTGCACAATTGGAGGAAGTTTGGTTAGGAGGCAGCTGTCTTTATGTACACGTGGAAGTCACATCATATACAAACTGAAAAACAAGGAGAGTTAGTTTGCATTTTTTCACAGAAGGACTGCAAACGGGGTCCCTGCAGCTTTCTTCACAAATGATCTTCAGGAGACTCTCTGAAATGGGAAAAAGCAGCCACAGGAGGTGGCTGCTCCCAAGTTACCTTTGCAGCAGGTGTGTGAGCCCACAGCTGATGGAAACAGGAGGAGAAAGGATGGGCAGAGCAGCACGGGGCCCCTTCCCTGCCGTGGGGCCAACAGGCTCCATCCATGCTGCCCTCCCTCCCTCCCTCCCTCCCACAGAAAGGAATCGGTCACTAAAAACACCACAGAAAATTTTTCTGGCCATGCAAGACAATTATGCTCAATGTTCTAGAAAGCTGGAAGTGGGAGTATCAATCCTTACCTAGCTGTTCTGTAAAGTACAGGATGAACTGTTCTGCTTATGGAAGAAACAGATGTTTGTTACTAACTGCACCCCCCTGCTGGGCTGTTTTTCCTTTATGTGACAACACAGGTAATTCTGTTTTAATTTTTTTTTTTTTTTTGCCCACAGATGAAATTATGGGAAGCCAAATAAATTTTGAACACAAAAGGAAAGCAGAAATTCCCAGGTCCTGACCACCCCTGTTCAGCCTTAAATAGTAAAAAAAACCCAATGGCAGAGCTGTACAAAATTCCCAATAGAAACATCCGGAATATGAAGGAATGTTTCAATTGCACAGTAGACATTTAAAGTGAGTAATATCATCTTGTTAAAGTCTAATCTTTGGTTTTTGCCTCAGGAAAGGCTCAAAATGACAGATGAGGGGCAGGAATTTCCATATATGCCACAGAAACTGTAGCCCGCTCAAGTGAGTAGTTCCACTGATTTTGGTAAATATTCTGGTAGAAAGCTTTCCTGAATCATGGCATTTCCAAAACTAGCATGAGAGACATGACTGAAAGCCAGGGAAATGGTGCAGATTACTGTTTAAAAAAAAAAAAATTAAAAAACCTACAACCTTAGTTTCTGACCCTGATCCTGCAACGTTTTTTACGACAGAGTTTTAAGCACTTGAGTGTCCCCACAAGTTCCAGGAATAGGCCCCAGCTGAACACCCCTTTGCCAGGCTGGGGTTTTGGAATTTGTTTGGGATTTGTTGGGTTTTTTGGGGATTTTTTTTGAGATGGTAAATGACACAAACAAGCAGCAGTAGAAATGGGAACTATAAGTAAAACATTTCAGTTCTCTCCTTCATCTACTCCAGGCAAGACTTAGATAAAGGTAAAAAAGTTCAGCTATAATTAAAAAGGAGAGGAATGCTGGGCTTTTTATTATCTTTTCCTGTGCTTTTGCAATGATCAGCTGTTCCTAAGTCACTACTATTACTATTTTAGCCATTCCAAGCCGTGGGAATTGACCAGTGAAACACAGTAGTCAAGTAGACAGAAGACTCAGCACTGAAGAGTAGAAACTATAAATTACATTGAAAATAAAAACGCTTTAATTAAAAGCTGTTCAGTGCATTTGTTGTGGGCCGTTTGCATTACAGAGAATCCCTCCTGCTGGTAACATAACCAAATCAACCTGGGTAAAAGTACTCCTGGCCCAAATTTTGGAAGTGTTGAATACCCTCCAGTTCCGCTGAAATCAGTGAGGACACAGCATTTTTCTCAAAATCACTGATGCTCACACAGCAACACGCTAACTTCTACTAACAAACTCAAGATACTGATAAATTAAAAACTGCCCTGGAGTCAGGAGGTGTGGGGGAGGGCGGGAGGATGCTAAGTTTGCACGCAGTTATTCCGCCAGATACACGCACGCACGTTAGTAACTGCAGACGCGTTTTAAATTTGGTGCCGTCAATTCCAGGCAGGAATCCTCCTTGGAGAAGGCAAAACCATTTGAAGTGATGCTGAAACCACACTACATTCCTGTGGACGTGGAGAAACGCCGCGGGTCTGGGTTTTGTAGAGCCAAGGACGGGGCCCGTGGAGGTGATGCTTGAATTAAGCCACCGAACTTGCGTGGCAGGGAGGGCAGGAGGGCGGGGGCAGGAGCACAGTGACACGGCGTCCTTACAGGAGGTATTTGCGCCTGGTGTCCTCGTCCAGAGTCAGGTCCACCACTTCTGGGGGCGAGGACCAGCTCTGCTGGGGAGCCACCGCTGTCCATGGCTGCGTGGGCTGGGCGCTCCCGAACGGCGAGCCGCGCTTCCAGGAGGACACGCTCTGGATCACCCCTCCCCTGGGATGCACGCACCTGCAGCCACGAGAGTGACACAAACACACTCAGCGTCAGGGACACTGCTCAGCCCAGCCACCACCTCCCCTGCCTCCGCTGTTGCATCGGGATCTGCTCTGCAAGACCCTCTCCAAACTGGATTCTCCACTTGCAGAGCCTGTGGCATCTCAAACACAGAGCTAAATTTAAATTTGGGGATTTGGTGGGGGTTAAATTATTCTGAATTATTCCTTTACCAGTGGGTGTAATGTGATAGGGCTTATAAAGGATGTGCATGGATCCCAATGATCTTGAGGAAGCCTGCCCCATCATGTGTAGTACCACGCACAATTTCCTGCTAGGAGCTCTACCCACTGGACTTTTTAAAAAGAGAAGAATTTGAAGTGAGGCTGCCTGAGACAAAAAGAAAAGCTATATTGCAATATTAAATCAAAGCCATGTCAAAACAAGGACGTAATGATACTTTCACTACAATAATTGCAAAAAGACATCTTGCTAATTACATTATTACAGCTGTTATATCTGATTTTTTGTTGTTGTTTTGGTCTTAACTGAAAACTACAAACATGCTGGGAAATGCTCACTGACAACAATTCAGCCCCACTTCAGCAAAACATTTAAGCTTTAATTGACCACAGCCAATGAGACTAAAAGGTGTATTTGAAGATAAAGCTCCAGTGCCCTGCAGAAGCAAGATACACAGGTACCTATTCACACAGCATTTCCACCCATTATATCCATAGTAAATGCAGGATAAATGAAGCACAAGCTAATAGCAGTTAGAAAAAAGAAATGCAAAATGAAAGGTAGGATAATTTTACTGTATGATGAAGTGATGACAGGAATTTACTAGAGGCTTTAGGATGATCACTCCATTTCCAGCTGTAAATCCTACATAGGCACTAGTAAAACTTGATACCAAGTGCTCCAAAAATTGTTTTGCTCTTGTAAGCACGGGTGGTGGCTGTAGCTGCTCCTGGCTGAATGGATGAATACGAGGTGTTCTGGCTGCTGGGGTAACCTTTTCCCATTTCTTTGTGAAGGCACATGTATTTCAGGAACTCAAATTTCCTGCACTGATCAAATACCCCTGACATTCACATTTTATTTAATCCAATTTAAGTTAGTGCTATTTATTTTCTCCAAAACTACTCAGGTTATGCTCAGCTCTCTTGCTTCTGGTTGGAGTTTCATGAAATAGAATGAAAAATCTCATTCTCTAAGCTGTAACTTCTCTGAATATAAATGTCTCATTGCCTTCTCAGATACTCTGCTTAGGTTTAGATGCGATGTTCAGAATGGCTTTTTTATTAGTTCTCCAGTCTTAAAAAAACATAGTTAAAGTATATATCTACAAAGAATTAGCAATTAGACCCTGAAACTCTAACAAATGTATGGGATTTCTTTCTCTTAAAGCTTTCTTTTAAGGAGAAATATTTTTAATGAAACTGGCAAGAAAAGCGTGTAGACAGAGCAAATAAAATAAGAAGTTTGGTCTCTGGGACTGTGGTGCATCATTCTGACAACAGTCCTCAGTGTTTAGGCAAAGCTAAGACTAACTTTTCTTCCTGAAGATGACAAAAACCAAGCCATAAATTATCTCACAGAAACGATACCTCAGAAAAATAAAAGTGTTTATCCTCAAATAAGCCACGCAAGCAGCCAACAGCGAAACGTTCAGTCAAACATGAGCTCGGGGAACATGCTTCCAATCTGTCACTAAGGAAGGATACCAAGCAAAGGCAGTCAAAAAAAAAAAAAAAAAGGAGGGATTAAAAAAAACCCTCCTAGGAAAAACTAGAGGAAAACTGGTTTATATGCATGCATGATTTGGGAAAAAAAAAAAATCTACCAGTGAAAAATTAAACAAACTGAAAAACATGACTTGGTGTCCTAAGTAGATTCCAAGTAATATCCAGTAATATCCCAGTGATGAGAAACAGAACCAATTCACTAACAATCTGAAGAACTACAAATGATGGACAAACTCCAGGGTGTCACAACTCACACCAGCCCAACGATGACAAGGAATAGGGAGCATGATAAAAACCAGGATCCAAACACCACACTAACTAAGCATGCAGAAAACACCAATCAAAAACCTAACCCTTGTCCAAACGACAACCCAGTCAGAAGCTCATCAATACTTCATAACTGCAAGCCTAGATGTGCAAGAGAAATAAAACTCTAAATAGGATTCAAACAACTGAAATATGTGAGTGATTATTCAAGGGAGGCAGTAAACACTGGTCTGTGGGAGATGGCTGCAGGAACAGAGGAAAGCACAGAATAGTGCTTTCAGTCTGATTTGATGAAATTATTTCAGTCCATATCTACTAAAAGCCATTTTAAACAGCAACTCTGCTTTTAGCTCACGTTTCCATTCCTGTAGAGGATGAGTGTTACTGAGGCAGCGGCATGGAAAGCTTTCAAAGAGGGGACAGCAACACAAGGGTCCTGTGTGCAGTGCTGCACAGACTTACACCAGCCAGGGCTGGAGGTGAATCCACACCCCTCACCATCAGCACAGAGACCCTCCAAGCCCTGGGTTCTGCTGCAGGAACAGCCAGGAGAGCTGCTTCCTAAGGAATTACCATCTTCCAAAAGAGGTGGCCATGCAAGGACTTTGACTGTTGTAAAAGCAAAGACCAAATCCCCCTCCTGGACCTGAAAATTTCCTTTTTTCACATCCAACAGCACTGGGCTGTGACCACATTATCCATAAAGTTTCCTGCCTGTGAAATTGGGTCCTGCACACCTTCCTTCTTCTTTCCTCAAGAACAATGCAGTGAAGGGACAACAAGGAACTCTATTCCTTGTCCCATCTCTGTTCCTTGTCTTTTCCACCCCTCTTCTGCCACCAGGCTTCAGAAAAGTTTTGGAAGGAGCTTATCTATGTATTGTTTTAACTTGGTTTTAATTCACCATATTCACATTCCACAGTATAAGGAAATGTCAGTTTTGTTCAACTGCTTCATAATATTTTAAGCCAAGGAAAGACCATAGACCCAAGCTGAAGAGTAACATCAAAAAATGCCTGCCAAGAAGAACAGCTGGACAGGTTTCTGACTGAGGGAGAAACCTCTGGCACTCTTACCCTCATCTACTTTGAGGCACTCTTACCCTCATCTACTTTGACCCCTCTTGAATCTTGAAAGAAATCTAAGACTCATAATGATCTGATTTTTAACCTAAAGGGGCTATCTTATGATATTAGCCTTATGATAGTATTTTTACCCCTAGTGATTAATGAAATAAAGTGAAAGCTGATAAAAAAAACCTTGAGTTAATATTTTGAAAGGAAACAAGAACCCACAAAAACATTTTCACTTAGTTATTTGCACATTCACACATACCTTTAAAATCTGAATTCCTGAGGTATGTACATTTAGTATCTCATTATTTGGTATTTTTATATGACACATCTTTAGCCAGTTAACATTTGATATTGAATCACAAGTTTAATCTGAATAATTACTAAGTTGGTCACTTTCTGAAGAAAAATTCATTCTAACATCACCATGACCAGCAGAACAGAAAAATAAAGTGCAACATTTGCTGCCTTTTGGGCATCACTCATGGATGGGTAACCACAGAAGTGAAGGCCAGCAGTTCTTTTTTTATTGATTTTGGTAATACAGACATTCTGATAAAATGAAAGTAATATTAGAGCAAGGAAAAACAATTCATACCTGGCATGTTCCTGAACTCCAACAATCTCTACTTCGCTGTCAGAAGAGGCAATGTTAATTTCTTCATTGGCCTGGGCATTACCACAAGAGGTTTTGTCACCTGCAAGGAAGCCTGGATCCAAATGACCTACAGATGGGGAAAATGAAAATACAGACAGTATTTAATAGCTTACATGGCCCAGAAATCAACTGAAAAGGAGTTTCCCAATCTAACAAAAGACCAAAGCAATGCTGAGGTTAGAAAATCTCATTAGACCAAGTTTTTCAACTCGTAGTTCATCACCTGCTACAGGAAAGCCACTGGATTTAGCCAGTGTCAATAGCTCTGGGCATGGTGCTGTCATACAAAGGTGAACAAAGCCTGACTGTTGCACCAAGAACAACTAGAATTTCCAGCTGAAGTGTTAGAACAGTGCTAAGAGTTAGACTGTCCCTAGGCCTCTTTGACATTAAGAAACAAAACAATCTAAGCAAATACAATGATGCTACAGCAAAAAAAATCCTACAGGCTGGACAAAAACATCCCACCCATCGAGGAAAATTAATTTAATTTCTTTAAATAAAAAACTAGGGGAAGCTGGTCAGTTAAAAAACACAGCAAACTCATCAGTTTCTGGCTGTGCTGCTTCACACATCTGTTTTAACATTATTACAAATACCTGAAAAGAAAAAGTGATTTTCTTAAGTCCCATATGCAGCAGGGCTGGTTTTTTATTACAGTTCCTCAATGCCATCCAGTCTGTCAGTCAGTCAAACCACAAGCCCTCTCTACATACTCACAGCAAGTGTGGCACGTTTTTGCCTTTTCTGCCAAGTGCTGCTAAGAAGGTTCTTCACCCCAATTAGTGAAGCTGTGTTGAGTCACACAGGGTAATACTTGCAGGGAAGACAAAAAGCAGCCGAAATTATTATTTCTCTCACAGAAAATAGATTTCTTAAAAAATCAATTAATTAAAAGATATAACTTCTACTCTTTCCCCCCTTTCAGGAAATAGAGAAGATGATTAATTCCACTGTCTCTCTTGATCATTAGCCTGGGGGACGCTGGGCAGCCATGAAGTAGGTGATACTACCTACTTCCTAAAAACCACTTGCTCAGCTGTACTACACAGGAGAAGAGTCATTTGTTGAGCAGGGAATTTGAGAGTAGGTGAATATTTTATGAGCATCTAGTTTGAGTGGACACCTCCTCAAAGATGAGAGGAGGAGGAGAAGCAGTAATGATCCACAGGATTTAAAAGGTGTAGGGACATGCAGAACTGATCATACCCCCAGGGAGATTAAAGGAAAAAGAGAGAAGAAATTAAATTTAAAACAAGTGCCAGGGAAACTTTCTAATGGCTGCTTTAAGCACTTGGGAAAGATGCAAGCAAATAGAATCATAGAATGGTTTGGGTTGAAAGGGACCTTCAAGCGCACCCAGTGCCACCCCTGCCATGGCAGGGACACCTCCCACTCTCCCAGGCTGCTCCCAGCCCCAGTGTCCAGCCTGGCCTTGGGCACTGCCAGGGATCCAGGGGCAGCCACAGCTGCTCTGGCCACCCTGGGCCAGGGCCTGCCCACCCTCCCAGACAGCAATTCCTGCCCAATATCTCACCTGGCCCTGCCCTCTGGCACTGGAAAGCCATTCCCTGGCTCCTGTCCCTCCAGCCCTTGTCCAAAGTCCCTCTGCAGCTCTTGTGTAGGAGTAGAGACCATGCTGCATGTTCAGTTTTTGGAAAGACAAGATCCTTGGTGATCAGATCAGGGTTAGCAAGGGAAGGAAACCCACGTGCTGCCAGGTACCTGAAGGAGTTTCCACCTCACAGGACTAAAAATATTTGTCAGCTGAACTTAAAACAAACTAAAAGCCCAGAAAGTCTCTTCCAATCATTGCAGTTCAGCTGAACATTTCTTGGCAAACATCACTGACTGCCAGAAAGCCCAAAAATGGGTCATGGGTATTTCTTTAACAGAAGTGGCTGGGCAGACTGTGAAACATGATATGGAAGTGCGCAGAGGCTTTGATTCACGTGCTGGGGGCTTCACATTGACAGAGAGTAGAATTCGAATTAGATTAGATGGGATATTGGGAAAAAATTCTTCCCTGTAAGGGTGGAAGGGCTCTGGCACAGGGTGCCCAGAGCAGCTGTGGCTGCCCTGGATCCCTGGAGGTGTCATAGGGCAGGCTGGAGGGGGCTTGGAGCAACCTGGGACAGTGGAAGGTGTCCCTGCCCATGGCCATAATATCTTGTTTTAATGCCACACCACCCTTCTTCTTCTTCTTGACAGGGTAATGTCTAGCAGAAATGCAAAGCAGACCAGCTCTTAAAAAGCCCCTAAAAGAATCCCCAGAGGTATAAACTGGAGTCCCAAAAGAGCTTCCACGTATTACCATAGCTTTAAGTTCAGAAAACAAAAAGATAATTAGCAGCAGTGAAACCATGATTAGCAGAGTAAATACTGCAAGACTAGCTGGGTGTTAATCAGGATTATAGTGCACAGACAGATTTACAGCCTCTGGCCATACAAATTCCACGTCTAATAAGATGCCCACGCTGTTAATTTCCTTGCATGAACCTTAAGATGATGCTCAAAGTGATGTTTTGTTTGCCCTGCACCACCAGGGCTTGCAAAACAGCCCCAAATATTTGCCCATGCACAAAGATGTGATAGTGTAATAAGATTTTTTGCTTAGATAGAGCTGCTCATGTTGCTGTTTTCCCATGGGAACACATTCTTTAAAGTCTGCTAAACTAGATACTGGCTGAAGATTACACTTGTGAACCAGATGCAAGGTTTGAAAATTCTGCTTTGCCAATGTGCAACCCTAAACCTGGTAGGAAAAGGCCAGCACTGGCAAAGGTGCAGTCAGATGTACACTGAGGCTGCAGGGTAAGGTGTACACATGAGCAAAAGGAGATTCATCTTTTCAGCTGCTGACATGGCCACAGTACCAGGACCAAATCCACATGAACATTCCCAGGGATGAAGAAGTCTCTTGATGTTTCCAGTTTTCTTTTACCTGCAAGTCCCCTTGGATATAGGTGGAGGAAGGAAAAAAAATTCTACCTGCACTGCAGCATTTTAAGTGAAAAGTGGAAGAAAGCTTGGTAAGAAACATTATTTTTTATTTCCTTACATTAATTTGGTTTGCTGATCCATTGGTGCTATGTAATACAGGTGATTTCAGCTGTTCTAATTGTGTTAACAAATCCCTTAATAAAGGACTAGGCTTCCTAGGGGTCAAATAGCTATCAGTCAGCTGCTGTCCTGCAAAAAAATACCAGTGAGCTTGGAAAACACATGCAAGCTTCAAAAAGACTTGAACATCATCCAGCCATGGACCACAGTGAAAATAATGCACAGAGATTGTAATATTCAAATATTGGACTTGCAGACTCCACAGAAAAGGAACATCTCTTTACAAAGCACCATGTAGTTGTGTTTCTCTAAGCCTTATAGACAGTGAAAAGCAGCTCAGAGCCACCACAACACTCCCCGTGTGGGAGCCCTGTGGCAGGAGATTTTTGGGAAACACAGCACAAAACACAAACCTGTTGTGCTCCACCACGGCAGGCAAAACTTAGGTGTATTGTGCAGCCTGAAATCCTAGCATGGGAGTTAAAAAATGACTGGAAAGGAAGTAAAACGCTGGCATACAAGGCTGTGGGATGAAGCTGATAGAAAATAATCCTGCTAGCATCCAAGACACTGCAGTATTTCACATGGTTGTTTAGCTCTTTTGCTAGTGAAGCTGAACAGTGTTCATGACCAACGTGAACTTCCCTGAGTTCTTCCACAGTATTCCTGAAGGAAATTTCCTTGCTGTCTCTAGATGCTGAGTCCACCTATCAGCACCTCTGCACCCTTTGTCTTTACCCAATGCTAGGCTGTCCAATTTTCTAAGGGGTGATGGAAATGCAGATGGAATATGGGAAGAATTAATGTTGGTATTTTAGAGATATAAAGAGACAAACCAAAAAAAAGAAAGACATACACAGGCAATCCCAACACTGAAAATGAGATTTGGACCAGTTGACTAGCTGGTGGCATGGGTTATTGTAATCAATCATTCAGTAACAAGATTAGCTCATTTCCATTAAAAAAAAAAAAAACCAAAAAACACCAAAACACCAGACTTAAGTTCTCTGTAGTAATTAGAAGGAAAAGAAGAAGAAAAAAAAATAGTTAAGAAAATTAGTGTCAAAAGTATATTGCAGGAATATTTGTCAATTTTTATCAGATGTATTTTGGAGTAAATGTCAGACCTTTTTAAGAAGCACCTGTCCTGTTCTCTCACAAAATCCACATAGGGATACTTTACAGCTGTATAAACTATAAAAATACTGAAAGCAAGAAAGGGGGAGACACCAACTGCAATGCTGGAACAAATGTCAGAGAATTTAAACAAACCTGTATCAGCACTCATTTCATCCAGCAGCCCTCTGGTTCTCCAGGTAGATCCTGAGTCTTGATTTCCTAAAGAATTATTGTGCTCTTGAACTACTGCAGCCGCCAACAGATTGTCCACATTTACCACTTCTGGGTCTGAGTTTGTGTCTGATATATCATAGTGAGCCACAACAGGGGGTCCATCTGCAGGGGAGAAAAGCAGCCTGGGTTAGAAATCAGCACAGACTGAAAAACACCTCAAAAAGTACAAACATTCAAGGATTAATGCAACATCCTACATGAGCTCTTAAAGTTACACAGTGGTAAATTGTATGAATTATTAAACTTCAGTTAATGAACATAGCCTGAGATTACAGAGACATTTTGACCTTTGCATACACAGAAAACACGAGCATCAGAAAAACACATTTATCAAAGTATCAGTTATTTGTGTAACTGTCTTTTACATTAACACATAAACATCTCCATATCTGACAATGTTACATTTACAATCTTTAAACTTCCAGTTTAAAATAAAAAATAATAAGTTACAGGACATTAAATTGGGCAGACAAGATATTTATCTAGAGACTTTTACAGAAGTCAAGTGACAGCTTACATTTTTATAGGATTGATTGAATAAAACTAACTTTTTCATCAAACTGATCCAGTGACAATGAATTTAACATAAGGCAACTTTCCTTTCATAACATTACCTATCAAGGGCAGGGGGATTTTTCAAAATTACAATGTTTTTTGGTGTTGTTTGTTTGGAGTTTTTTTTAAGATCAAGAATAACAAGACACAAAATTATAATGTGCAGTGATAAATATGCTTTTCATTCAACATGATTTTTGGCCACCATAACGAAGGAGGAAAGAGGGAGATAAAATTGCTTACATGAGTCTGAAATCTATCCTTGAAGAGTAACAAAAAACTATTTTTCATCTGTTTCGTTAGGACCAACTAAATTCTTTGTGATGAATGAAAATCACTTACAATTGGAAAGCATGCTAGAAACAGAAGAGGCTCAGAAAAAAAACCAGGCAAATTCAAGACAAAGATTGATGTGGAAGCAGAGAGGATGGATAAATAATGCAATTCTGAGAGGATGTGAGTGGTTTAGCTCAAATGCCCTGCCCCAGCTGCAGTTCCCTGACTCAGTGTGGATGAAAGTGGTTGGTGCTCCCCCTCCCCAAATGAGAAAATCAAAACTTTATCTGGGCCAAGGCTTCATCCACCCAAACAAGGATGAGACAGAAACACAGCCTGGGCCAAAAGTCAGCATCTTTGCAATTCTTTAACTCCAAGGAGGTTCTTGGAGTTCTGCAGCTGAGCATCTGCAGGACCTTCTGTTATGGGTGTGATACATGGAGAGTACAACTTGTATAGGATAACACAAAATAATCATCAACTAAGAATGTGTTCAGGAAGACAGGACTTCAGAGTTACAAAATGACTAATGAAATCTTTTAAAGTGATAAAGAATTAAAATGAAAAGCCTTAGGAAAAACTGGTCTTTTTCAGAGTTTTAAGTGGCTGTTGAAGACAGAAAGAACACGATGAACTAGAAGTTTCAGATTTACTTCTCTGAAAAGATGTTTTTCTGAGGGTTTTAGAGTGGATTTTGGGGCTTTTTTTTGGGGGGGGGTGTGTTTTTTAAGTAACTTGGTGCCCAAAATATAATACAACTGACTATTTTCAGAAACCCCTATTTTGTGATTAGCAACACAGTTCATCAGAGAGTGACATTTTACTTAAGTCGTACTAAAGATCAGTTTTGCAACAAGGCATGAAGAAATTCACAAAACATTTTGGATCAGACCTGCCTCCAAAACAACAATTCCATGAAACAATGTTACATTACAAACTTAAAACGGACCCAACAAAAATAAATGAGTAGTTAAATGCCAATGTATTAAAGACCAAACTGTTCGCAACATGAAACGCTGATGATTATGACTGGAACAGAATTCCTGGTAATTAACTGGAAGGCAATCTTTGTCTTTTTAAAAGGCAGTTACAAAATAATGGAATACTGAGTTCGCAATTAAGCTGGCTGATGTTCAGTTAATTCTTTGTGACAGCTGATGATTAAATTACATGCAGAAGTTAGGGCTGGACTGAATCATGGGAGGCATGTTTTCTTTCAGTCTTATCATCAGAGTTCAGCGTGAACATATATAATGTGAGCTGTACAAATAAACAGTCGAGTGCAGAAGATACGAGGGTCAAGTACAATATTGACTATTTGACCATTTTTTCAACAGGTTATCTAAGATTTAAGGAGCTCTGGACTTTTCCTTCAGGCCTTTGTTTCTCTCGCTTCTGACTCAGACCTCCAAAAGCAGAAGAGAAATTTGATTTTTAGATAGACGTGTCTACACGAGTAAAATTGTATTTGGACAAAAGGCACCAATAGTCTCAAGTCAAAATTGTACCACTCCTACATGTATAATCATGCAAAAATGTATAATAAATGTATATACATGCAGAGTGATATTCTCATCACCTACCCATAGAAATAACTTGTGTGAAAGTCTTCATCAGTAGGAAATACAAGCATAAACTTGTTATCTGTAGCTCCACTCTTGTATCTTCCACACTTCCAAAGAGCACACCTTATAACTTAGCTTAAATTCAGTATACAGCAAACAGACAAAAATATTTTCAATATAATTTATACACTGTAATTATATTTGTCAGGGTAATAGCCACCAATTTAACAATCTGGAAAAAACAACCCCAGACAAGCTGCCTATTTAAAAAGCAATAGCAGCAGAGATCTATTTTTGCTTTTCTCAGCCTTGCCTTTCAGGATCAGATCTGGAAATTTGGAAAGGCCCCCAACACCAGGTTTATCCTTACCTATCACCAGTAAGTGACCAGCAAAGCCAAGATAATGGCCACCACACTGCAACAAATCCTCAGATTTCCCACATTTATAAAAGAAGAAATAAGCATAAATGCTTATGCGTGTTACAAAAAAAAAAAAAGTCAACAAAAGCCACACAAAACCAAACAATAAAGAAGTTGCAGGCAACAACAACTAGATGAAAGTTGCGGTGAAGGCATATAAAAAAAAATCTTGTAAAAATCCTCTGTTCCCAGAAGACCGTTTCCTTCTCAGTGCTGCATGGATGGGACAGGAGTGGTTAAATGTGCAAATAAACAATTCTTCCCTAGCCAAGTATGTGATCACCCAGTGATGTGATGAAAAGTGAATGTATGGTACCAAGAAATAAGGACAACTGGCTTCAGCTAGGTAATAAAGTGAAAAAAATGCTTTCAGATTGAAAAGGTAGAAAGGATTAACTACAACCATAGGTGTAATTCATCATTTTTTCTTTATAATAGAGATACTATTCATAATTACTGACCGCAACAGGATTTCAACTGATTAAAAAACAGACATCAAGACAAACTATGCCAGAACCAAGACTTACTGTAGAATAGTTAGGAGGTTCCTTGGTCAGTAATTTAAACTATCTACTTTAGAAAGAATTACATCTTTTGAGAACCCAAGGTAGCTGGAAAAAGTATATTTCCCTGGTGACAAGCATTAATTCATTTCTAAAGCAATAAATGCTTGAAAAAGGCAAGGCTGAAAGTTAATAAGTACCAGCAGCAAAATACAGCTGTTGACATTTAATGCTATAAGGGGGGAGGAAAAGCCTGCTTTCTTTTTTTCTTCCCCAAAGAATTCAGAGGCAGAGGTCATCACGGGGACAGCATTTCCAAGTGTCCAATTCTCCCTTAATTTACACAGCTCATCAAAACTAATTCCACTCAGAACAACTGAATCAGAAGACACATGCACAAAAATCCAGGTCTACTCATACCAATTCTCATTTTAAACTTGCAACACAGAAAATTCAATCATTTTTCATCTGCTACCTGCTCCCTTGCTTTTCTTAGAGCCACATCTCAACACTCAGCAGCCTAACCCATGCTGTAAGATCCACACTCCTATTATCCCTTACTTCTTGATAATGGCAGCACAAGCAAAACAGAGGAACTCAAGCGTAAAATTTCAGCTGTAGGTTAAAAGCAGCCATTCCATAAGAAGCACTGTCCCCCTTTGCACTGCACAGGCTGTTTAACATTGCAAAGGAAACACAGTGTATTAGCTGGCAGAACCTGAGTGGGGAATCAAGTCCTGGAAATCTGTGGAGACAGGATGAGAGAGGGTGTTTGGACTCCAGGGAGAGCTCAGAGCCCCTGGCAGGGCCTCAAGGGGCTCCAGGAGAGCTGCAGAGGGACTGGGGCCAAGGGCTGCAGGCACAGGAGCCAGAGAATGGCTTCCCAGTGCCAGAGGGCAGGGACAGGTGGGATATTGGGCAGGAATTGCTGTCCCGGAGGGTGGGCAGGCCCTGGCCCAGGGTGGCCAGAGCAGCTGTGGCTGCCCCTGGATCCCTGGCAGTGCCCAAGGCCAGGCTGGACACTGGGGCTGGGAGCAGCCTGGGACAGTGGAAGGTGTCCCTGCCCATGGCAGGGGTGTGATTAGAGAAGCCTTATGGTTTCTCCCACCCAGACCATTCTGTGACTAACCCCTTCTCTTCAACTTTCTTACGTTTAGGCATGCAGAGCTGAGCTCGTCACCTAAACTCCTTCCCACTGCAACCAGACAGAGGAAATTCAGTGTCAGGTAACCTCAGCCTGGAAATTGCAGCCTGGAGCATCATGAGGACCATCTCCCCTCCTTACCCAGCAAACAGAAAAAGGTTAGACACCACCTTAACCCAGGCACCTCAGTTTTACAGTGTTCAAGTTCAGCAAGATGAATTTCAGCCTCAGGGATGGGATTTAAAATTTGCTACGTTTCCTCTACAAGTAGAGGAAAAAAGACTGAAATCTCCAGAGGGCTCTCCCGATTAAAATAAATCCAAAATTAAAAGCCTAATTTCGGTGGTCTGAATTGCCCTCTGGAACCATCACTATCTCTGCAAGGAAGAGACACGGAGTCTTATTTAGGTGTAAATATCACTCCAAGCTTTCAGACACACAGAACAGGTACAGTAATTAAACAGCAACAATAATTACAGCACTTTGTTCTTACAAAAAGCTCTCCATTAGTGGATCCTGGAGAGCTCCGAGGTGGTTCTAATAATCTCCTTTTGTCCATGGGGGAAACTGAGGCAGGCAGCAGCCTGCAGCTTGCTCAAGGCTAAGGAGCAGAGCAGCTCAGGCTGGCTGAGAACAGCACTCTCCTCCAATTACTGGGCTATTTTTAACTGGTGAATGTTTGAAGAGTTTAGAATCAGTGCTCAGGAATGCTTTTGGGAAAGGTGTAAATGCTAAAAGGGCTACACACTGAGCCCCAGGAGACACAGCCTCTGCCAGCCTCACCTCCACCTCCTGACTGCGAACGTGGGCACTGATGGCCCCAGCCTCACTACTCTAAATTGAATTTATTTCTATGTAACAAATGAGAATACTGAGACAGTTTAAAATAATGAAAGATCTAAGGATGCCCTCACTTACACTTGATGCTTAAATTTAAGAGATAACACCTCTAAAGTAATATTTACTTCCATTTTGCACAAAATATGGAATGGACTTTATTACCTATATAAATTTTAAGATCAGATGGTCCTAATAGAAACAATCGAAACAAAAACAAGTATTTTGTGTGCCAAACCCGAAAATATTTATCCTAAGAGACTTGCCAAAATAGTTTTACAGTGGACTCATCAGTGACTGATCCAAACAGAAAGTACTCATACACAAAACTACAGGGTGAAGTGACAGTCTTTTTGTTTTAGACAAGCAATACAAACCTGGTATTAATTAATACATGACCTAGACCTGCCATTTCAAAAGTAAGTGCAGTACAAATGGCACAAACTACTTGAACCCTAAAACAATTCCCAAAAGGGAGTGGGGGGCTGAAGTCTCTGCTTTTCTTTGTTTAGCAACGTGAAACACTTCATTGCTATTTAGATTTATTTATTTATTCCAGGTTACAGTAGTTACATTTCAAAATTTACAGGGTTAAGCAAATAATACATTGTAAATACAATAAAAAACAATAGCAGTGTAACAACATTCTCTCTAAAACCACAGTGAACTTTATCAAAGAATCCACTTCCTGACATTTTCCTTCATTTCACACACTAAAGCTTTTCTTTTTGGTGTATTTTTAAACCATAATTATAAAATTAAATCAAAACAGCATGATCAAATTATTATCTGTTCTCAGACTGGATACTTTTTAATATATCACATGAAAAGAAATCTCAAAAATTCAAGTCTTGCTGAACAACATTCATTCTTTCAGGCTTTTTGATGACTAGATGGAAAATATCTTGGATTTAATTTACCAAATGATGAATGAAGTTAATAAAGCATTTTTCATTGTGCGTTAAGCAAAGGCATATGGAATATGGCTGTGGATTGAGAATACTGGGAAGTGGCATCCACTTTGTACTGCATTATAGCAGTTATTTTCTGTGATGCTGCCTAAAAATGCAATAATTACAGTAGCAGATATATCAACCAGATCTCTTCCCCAGTTTTACCTGGAGAGGAGTCTCAGGAGGGTTTTGGAAACCATCACACCCTCACATAGCCATGGCAGTTAAAGAAGATAAATAGTTGCCTGTGTTAACACAACTTCCATTAGGAAAAGGCAGCAAACATGCATCCCTGCAGAAAACATCCCACTTTTCCAAGCACAAACTGCCCCTTCCCACAGAAGGACTGATACAGCCTGTGATGGTCCAGATTAATCCTCTGCTCCACCACTCTGCATTTCAAATCCCTTCTAAGTTAGTAGGACCATTTTTCCATGTGCCTTCATTTTGCTGATCTGACACCAAGAGACTAATGAAATTTGTGAGAAACACCAATTTTTGCAAGGTACTGTCCATCTCTATCAATCAGCCTGATTATTTTGGCTTCTACAGTACAAATCACACAGTGCTTTTGTTCTAATGTGTGTAACTGCAGTGGTCACAGTGCAGACCCCCGCTAATTTAAAAACATATACGCAACTGGCCTGAATTACACACCCTAATCAGGAAAAAGACTCCCCTCAAGGTCAGATGAAGGATTTTGTGGACAAAAAACTGCAGAATAAGTTCAATTTTTAATGAGATGAAATGCTAGCCCCCCTAAAACCAGCGGAAAATTTCTACTGCTATCAGTGGGGCTAGGGTTTAATTTCTTAATGCCCTTGAAATATTATTTATAAATTTATCCACATAAAGTATATAGATACAGAAAGAGAAAATATATATTAAAGGAGAAAAAGTGATAATAAATATGTTTCAATTTGTAACATAACTGCCAAATATAATACCATTTCATTGAATTTAAGATTGGTTTTCCAGTCTTCACCCTAGTAGCTCAGATCAAATAACCCAACAATTCTGCACAAACACTAAAAGACATTGATCTTAAAAAAATAGATGTGTATTTCTGTCTGAATTATTTTGTTCTACTACTGTTAAAAATGACACTGAAAGTTTTACATTTTGTCCTTTTTGTTCTCCCTGCACTGTTATTTTTGCAATAGAAAATCTGAAAAAAGTTTCATTGCCTTGAGTTTGGTTTCTGTTGTACGCTAATTTTTTTTCTAAATAAAACCTGACCATTCAGATGTTTCTTCTTAAAGACCTTCCTTGCCAAAACCCACTGAAAGGAATATCAATGTCTTGGGAAGAACCTGCAGCCAAGCCTGCAAAAACACTGCATACTGAAGCCCCTGGACTTCCAAGAACTTCTAAAAAGGGACTGATTCTAGGAGGAAATCCTTTAGCTGCAATGTCAGTTTGACACTTAGTGAAATTTAAACTGAGCCTTTATATAAAGGCTTAATTCTTTTGCACTTGCACAAAAATTGTGAACCAAGTGGCTGTGTTCCACCTGCTGCTAAATCCCAACTCTGGGGTTGTACAGGTGCTCCACTGCTCCTATGCTGGAACAGCTGCCATACTGAAAATGTTTAATTAAATATTTAAAATTATAATGTAGGAGCCTGAGCCAGAGCAGCTGTGGCTGTGCCTGGATCTCTGCAAGTGTCCAAGGCCAGGCTGGACAGGGCTTGGAGCACGTGGGATAGGGGAAGGTGTCCCTGCCCATGGCAGGGGTGGCACTGGATGAGCTTTAAGGTCCCTTCCAAGCCAAAATTCCATGATTCTATGAACAGGCCAGTTAGGTTTAAACTGGCACCATCATCCCTGGAATCACATCAGTCTACACCAGATCACCTGACCTTTTCAAACCGTAAGTAAAATTCCTTAAAGGAACTAAAATGTTTCTTTACACCATTCTGAAGTATAAATCCTGGGGCAATTAGAGAAACTCTAAATTATCTGTGGTTCTCCATGTCTGTGCAAAACTCCTACTGATTTCTCCCCTGCTTGGTAAATTTGGTGGTTTTGAAGCACTTTGATAAGATGTGAGCATAAACATACATTCAAAATGTAACTCAGGGTTGGAAAGCAGATGAGCTTCCTTCTGACAGTCCTAAAGTAGTCTTAGATAAGTCAGACTGTTTCCATGAGATACAGAATGGGTATGATAAAAAATTATGTTAAAATTTCATCTGAAGAAATTTTAACTCCCTGAGGGTTTCTAGTAGAAGCCCTTTGAAAATAAGAGCTTAAAATGGAAATCATGACAAACTCAATTGCAGCCATGTTGAAAAAATACAGTGATTCCCAGGAGGAAAAAAAATAAAAATTATTGAAAACCTGTTTTCTCAAAGAGATGCCAAAGACTGTCACACACAGCTAAAACACAGACTCATCACCAGTTTTGGTACCTGGAGTTTGGTTCCTTCAGGGCTCTGCAGCTCCCGGGCTCAGAACACAGACAAAGAAGATAAATGCTCCTGTTTATTGGCAAATCCTTCATCAGGCAGGTTACACCTGAACAACAGAAAGCTGGGGTTCTCCTCTCAGCTTCAGGCCAAACATACTTCCCCACGTGGAAAACCAGCTCATGGAGCAGATGCCCAGCTGTGCATATCAGAGCACACTTTTCACTTCAAAGGAGGTGGTTTGTGACAAAGCTGAAGATTTGGCTCTGGTTTTGAGCCAAGTGGAAAGAGTGACCAAAGGAAACATTATTTAGCATTTACAAAACAATTTACAACCACTGATCTTGCACAAGTGTTTTTAGCCTTCAACTAGGTAGCTTTCATGGGGAAATTAAGTTAAAATTGTATCTAATAGGAACTATTCCCTCTGTCTTCTGGGAGCCTTGAGATAATTTTATCCTAGAAGGAGTACAGCTTTAAACTCTATATGCTCAACTTCTGTCATCCTCTGCTTGTTCTTTTATGTTCACAGCTGCTTGAGTTGAAAATAACAATTAGCACTGATGGATAAAAATAAAAGGTTTAAATTTTTGCCTCCAGTAACCAAACTCAATTTTTTATCTATTCATACACTAAATTATTTCAATATTTTTCCTTTTTTTTTTTTTTCTTTTTTAAAGACTGCCTCACCGAGACATTGAAAATTGGCAGAAATTTCACTGGCTACATACCCAATTAAGTTATTATCCATTTATGAGATACATATGTAAAGATGTTTCAGTCTGAGAGATAAATAAGTTCAACTGAACTCCTTACACAATTTATTCTGAAATACCTAATTGTTCAATTTATACTATTTTACAGAAAAGACTATGGGCATGCTTACAGACACACACATTAAAATAAACCAGTCAGTGCAAAAAGCTGCTTCTGCATGCAGGGGAAGATTTGTAAAGTTGTCATGCTTTAAAATACTCTGCTCTTATCATTATCATAAAGATATTTATATATATATATTTGTATAAATACATACATATATATAAAAAATCTATGAACACCAGAAGGATCTATTTTGGTGGATTTTTTAATCAGCAAATACTCTTCCCTGAAAGATCTTTTTAAGCAGATGAGGACAAGTTTTTAGATCGCAATCAAACATAGAACAACTCGTTTAACTTTTACCTGAAATGCACACAATTTCAGACAAGGGAGTTTTCTAACAAGTTCATATCAAAATCTTTGTATCAAAATTACACATGAAGGTGATCTGAAAAGACTTTTTCCCAGTACTTAAAAATTATCTCCTGCATAGTCTTTCAAACAGTTACTCTGAAAATAACACAGGTCTCTAACCTGATTTTTTTATTTAATGAAGACATCATATACTTAAAAAAAAGTCAGTCTAAGACAAGAATAATGCTAAAATACCAGTGTCAATATACTGATAACAAAAAGTATTTCTTGAGTTCCTGTTACAGGTTTGATCCAACCTGTCACATAAATTGATGGAAAAACTCCCACTGACTTCTGGGAGGGTAAAAAAAAGCCTGACCTACAGAAGATACTGTGGTTACTCCCAAGAGGAAAAGAAATTAAACTAAAATAATTAGGAAAAAAAGTGACTGTGGTTTAAGAGGCAGAGTAACTAAACTAAAGGAGACCTAAATGCTTTCTTTACTTAAACTGCACTTTCATTTTCCATTGTAAAAATTTTGATTTCATTTTCATTAGAAACTTCTATTAAGTTCTACCTGATGACAAATACACAATTTTTTGGTAGCTACAGAGAAATTACTGCACATGAAGGAAGGCCTTATCGGAGAGGTGACCAAAAAATCCCTGTGTGTAGCAATAATAGTAAGAATTAAATATTTCTAATATATAGTTTAAATTAATCCTACTTTAAACATCACAGTTTCAAGCCTGCCTATTCAGGATAACTATTAGTATAAAAAAAGAGTCCACAAACCAGCAAATTCTTGCATTATTTAAATGAATCTGATGCTGTGGCATTCCCCATCACAAGTAAAGAATGATTTCAGTGGTGTTCACACGCAGTCTGGTCTGACCCAGGCCAGCAGCTATCAGACCACCACGGTGTTTACTCATCAAGCCTTCCTTTAAATTCCTGTGCCGAGGCTCAACCCATCCCCTGATGGCTGCTTATCCGAGGGCAGAGAGGACTGTTTTTATTCCCGCGTGAAAGATGTGGCTGGGCCGTATTTACAGGAGGAAGCAGCGGCTGCTCTGTGCGCACAGGTTGGGGTGACTCATCTCGCCCAAAAGTTATCTCTCAGGGATCGCTGATAAGCGAGGTTTGGCACAACTCATGGGAAAGAAGACAGTGCCAGGAGGCATCCTCGGTGAAGGCTTATCTCTTCCCACTGACAGCCAGGGGACAGCAAAGCAGACACCTGGAATTAGTGGAGGTGACCTGCACCCAAACCAAACACACGGAGCTGTGTGTGCGTGTGCCTGTGTGTGCACACAGGGTGAGACAGCTGCTTCCAGCAGTGACACTGATAAAAACCGTGGGCAGAGAATGAACTGCCAAATGGGAGACAAAAAGGAATGAAATCCAATGTACACATTTGTTATAGATAGATACATTTTTAGGGTGAGCTTATTTATTAGTTCTGCCTAAAAATGAAGAAGAAGAAGAAGCTAATGTGAGGCATGTTCAAGTTGCAAAACTTGAGAGTAAACAGAGTTAAGGAAATGTCACGGATCTGTATGTAGTCTGGGTCTCTAGGGTGCTTCACCTCAATAAATATAAAACTTATTTCCTTATATAAATGTTTTAACATGCAAAAAGGGCATCTGGATAAATACCCTGAATGCTCCTATTGTAGCAAACGCAGCCCTACTGCTTTTGGGGTATCTAGACAAGGATTCTAAGTTATATTTTCCCAAGTTTGGTGATGAAAGCTTAGGGTAGTTCCCCCCCCCACCTTTTTAGATGTGTGTACTGGCACATGCAGGTGGGTATATTGTGATTTTTTTTTTTTTTAACTACATATAGTCACTATAAATTAAGAAAAACAAACAATATCATGATAATAAAACCCAAAAGAGAAAACAGAACAAACACATACAAAGAGAAAAGCAAACCTCAGTTTTTTTAGCATAATCCAAAATAACATCAAGATTGCAAAGATCAGATTGGTATTTTTTAAATTTTTTTTTTTTAAGTTTATGATTGATTCAGATCGGGCTCTGCCATATTCCCATTCTCTGGAAAGATAGGTGGAAAATTGTTATTAAAAGTCGCTGGAAACTCTAGTGTGGCATCGGCATTTTGATAGCCCGCGTACGAATTAAACGGCTGCTGAGGAAGTACTTGGCTATCAGGCATCTGCACGAAAGCCCCTGACTGTGTGGTAGGGGGGATTCTTTGGCCAACTAGTTGGATTTTAGGTTCCCTGGGCTCCAGTTGTTGCTTGCTTTCTTCGTCCGTGTCAAGACGGGTTAGCTTTTCTATCCACATGCGGAATTTCTCCTCTGTCTGCCTCTGCATCTCGGCAAAGCAGTTCATGGCCTCTTCCAGGACATTGCCTATGCAGTTCCTATCCCACACGGTGCCCCTGTCAAGCAATCCTGGAATTTCCCTGGTCGCTCCTCCAGATCCCCCAGCACGACTGAAGCCAGCTTTAAAGACATTGAGGCCATTTGATAAGACATCATTAAGTAAGAACATATTATTTTTTATTAAGGCATGTTAACTCAGGAAAACAACTTTTCTAATTCTGCCCCTTGGATACAACAATGGGAGAGGAATTAGCATGTATTAACCAACAGTATTACTGTTATAATAACATCTTACACCCACTGAGGTTATAATAGAAAATTTGGCTTTGAAATTATTTTTTTTCTAGAAGTCTCAGACAAATCTGTCACAAAGGTCTCTTTATTTACCAAATTACTCCAGTTCCCTTGCAATTTCTGTTTAGAATTCAACTGAAGGTGTCAAAACCACTATACAATAACATGTTTAGTTCTATTAAGCTGCAATCCAAAATGCTATTTTTTAACTGATAAACCTGAATAATTACGTGCATTTTACTTACACACTTAGACCCTTTTATAAACAGGCTGTTAAACACAGGTGGAATTGGCCAAAGCTCATGGCCTGATTTTGGGAAGCACACAGATCGCTGATGAGAACACACAACACAAACACATGGACATGGAGGGGCTATGTGAGTGCTGTGCTGACACAGGAGGGGAGAGCATCCAGGCGTGATGGACGCAGCTCTATACCTGGACACCACGGAGCCCTGACCAGCCTCACACCAGCCAGGACCCTGCCCTGAGCCACCATTCCTACAGTCAGTCCCGGGAAAGGCAGAAAACAGGGAATGGTTGGGAGGAAACTGTTCTACTTCCTGCTGTCTGTCAAAAGGACAGTGGAAATGACTGGCTTTGGGATTATCAGGAAGAACTGCAGCAGCCAGAAGAGAAGGCCAATCCTCATGGCCTTACTCTACTTATCAACAGCAAAAGGCAGAGTAATCTATATTTTAAGTCTAGAGTTCACTCAGGAATTATCTAGGAAGCAATAAACCCCCAAGAAAATGAGGCTCTGTACCTGTTTGAGGAATCATTAACAATGTGTGCATGCCATCCAAACATACAAATGTTACCTAAGGTAATTTCAAAACAAGACAAGCATCACATTAAATGACACAAAGGTACAGAAGATGATAATTTAATATCTAAATGTGAAACCAGTGGCACCTTCTAGCTTAAGAATAATAAAAAATACCCTAAGAATGAGAGAAATCATTGCACAACTTAAGTAAATATTTACTAATAAAAACATAAGGCACTAAATCTTTATTGGGATTTCACTGAGTACATGAAATTACAGTGTCACTTAAACACTACATTCTTTTTAGGAGCTATTTAAATGAGGTATACACAGATCCTTCGGTAAGAACTAAACAAAGCCCAAGGTTATCCTCCTATTTCTGAGGAGTAGTTTGTAAGTCTTTGTCACCCACCTGTTTGCCTATCAGACACACTGGAAGTTCAGCAGTCAAGTCCTCCGCTAAAAATAATTACTTTATAGCAACTAATTTACATCCCTCCAACTTCATTTTAACTAAAATTAATTAAATAAAATGGTACATTTTTTCTAAAGCATGACTCCTTTTGTACATTCAATACTTTTTTTCCTCCCTGAAATAAGTATTTCTTCTGTTCATTTTGTTCTAGTACTGAACGTGCAGTATGTTTCTGTTTATTTGTATTTAGTCAGGATGTTATCTTAAACTCAAGGAACTAAATTACAATCTTTCTGGCTTCCACAGACTTACACATTAAGTTTTAATAAATGTTAAGTTTTAACTGCAAATTAAATAAAAACCTTTGATGGTGCTAAGTGGGAAAATCTTGTCAGGTTTTTAAAGTTAAGAATGAACTAGAATGGTCAAAGTTGACAAAATTGTTTTGTAAACTGCATAAAGTATGTATTGAAATATATATTGCCCTGCAATACTAATTTTAAAAGGCATTGTTCATAGAGTAACTCCAGTTTACAACAGCAGCAAAGCAGTGTTTTAAATGCTCCCTGTGCAGTTACTTTAACAAGCCTTATTCAATCTTTTCTTTATTTTAGGGCTAAAAAAACCCCCAAGCCTAAAAATGCATTTTCACATATTAAAAATTAATTGGTCCCTCTTCTGTCTATAAACTTTAAACTACAGATTTTTTAATTATGCCAAGTTTAAAGGAGAAGAAATTTGAGGTCACAAAGGGGTCAGAATCAAAGATTCCTCTCTCAGTTTCAAGACAACACCTCCTGCAAAACAGCACCTAAGAAACTGCCCCAGAACTGTCTTTTTATGGGATCTCTTAAGTACAATCCAAGTAATAACCAAATCCGAAGTAATTTAATTTAGGAAGTCTTGCAACGTCACAAATTAAGATATGCTTCTTCTTTATTCTAAAATAGGAGTGGTTGGTTCCTCTTGTTATTTTGCTGCAGACACTTCAAAATTAATATCTTATAGCAAATCATTCTTAACAGACTATTTCTTTTTCCTATCTATTAACTGTAATTGTCATTCTGAGTTACTTGAACCAAATTCATCCCTCGCAGATGCTTCATCCAAGATCTGTGCACAGTTCTTAGGAGGAATGAACCTGTGCCCATCTCTTTGGGTTTACTGCATATTAAAAAAAGCCTTGGTTTTTTTTTAACAAAGTGAGATGCAGCTTTTTCAACATTAACACTCAAACTTTAAAACATATTTCTGTGATAGTCTAAAACATGAGTCACCCCCATTTCAATTCAGATTCTTCTGCATAGTAGAAAGCACAATGGTGTTAAAAAGCAAATATTTGTGTAAGGGATTTTAAAAAAATCCCTTACTTCTTCCAAAAGCGATTCCCAGACTTGCTCTCATCCCAATTTCATTCAGAGCTAATTTGCAATATCACACGTGAAACTGTTTAAAGGAAAAACTTCCTACTACAGCAGGAAGTCTAGCAGAATCCCCTTCAGGACTCTTATGCCCTGTTTATGTGATGTTTAATAATGGCAAAATCCTCCATGCCAACAGAGAAGCTCAGTCGTTAAAAGGTAAAAAATTGTTCCTCATTTGCAATAATCCAAAAATCACAGCATTCCCTGAAATAAAGAGCCAAAGATTATGACTGCTCACATCAGGAGCACCCCTGAAGATTAGAATGAACCTGTATTTTCAGGTGTAAATTAACATCACAGGGTGCATTCAGAACGTCGTAATTTACACTGTGCTGAGCTCCTGTGCAGCTCACAGTACTTGTATTGAAGTGTCACCAGTAAAATCTCAACTCTTCAGTCCTTCTTGAGGAGAAGACCAAGCCTGCCACTATTTTAATCCACAGTACCTTTAAGTTCAGCAGAGAGACCTGACTCTCTATTGTACAACAGCTCTGTTTGCAACTTCATGGCATTTTCAGGTATTTCACTGAACATTTTCTTTAGCTTACAAATTTAGCCAAACATATTTCAGAGCCAGTGATGTGGATGATTTTAAAAAAGGTGACTGCACTTATATGCACTAACTGCACTATTTAAATGGAAGAGTTTTAGTAACACAACATGAAAGACTACTGTATTCTCAAATGTGGCTATTTCATTTTTCAGACCACACACAAGTAAACTGTCTGCTGCAACACTACCTGTGTTGACAGCTTAAGAGTCTGTGCAATTTTTGTCATGACAGATGAATTAACTGTCACTAAAAATGTTAAAGCACCTCTGTTGGCAAAGCTGTTTTCTAGGCAATAGAAGGATAAAAATGAAAATTGTATGAAAATAAGTGATGTCAAGTAAGCAACCAAGACTGCAGCTGAATGTCCAAACACAGACTAATGGGAAAACATGCTGCCTGTAAAAAAACTCTTCTGCATCAATGTGCACAGATAACTCTTTTAAAAGTAAAGGCAAAAGTTTTTCATGCTTGTGTCCTGACACTGAAGTCAAAGCTTTCATCTTTCAACTGTGTGCAGAGAACACTCACGGCCTGAAATTCCAGTAACAGTTTTTGATACCCTGTATTGTTTTCTATCTACACGTTTGCTCCCTCAATTTTGAGGCTATTCACAGTGTTTTGCTAAGTGCACTGAAATGGTTTTCTAGCCAGAAAAAGAAAGCAAGTCCTTTTCCAGCTCCAGGCAGAGGGATGGCAGATGGCCTGGGAACCCACCGCTGTGATGGAGTGCTGGGAGTCCGACCAGACTCACGGCTCCACCACAGCTCTGAAACCCACAACGTGGCTCCTTCACCCACAAGCAGCACAGGATGCATTTTTTGGACACATCCTTATCTCTACAGAGGGTATTTTTCTCTTGCACTTGGAAGGCGTTTCCCACCAAGCAGAGCTGTTTCTATTTAAAGGAAAACCGCAATGTGGCAGGTACGCGTCACACCCCGTCGCACCAAGGGGGCAGCTCAAAGCTTTTAATGTCTTAAACAGAACCCAGCACCAAGCAGGTGACATGTGCTATGAAATTAGAATAAATGTTAGTGTCCCTCCCTCAGCATGGTTTGTGCACTCTTGCACTGCAGGTAAAGCTGGACCTTGGTGTAATCATCACCAATAGTCAAGCTCTTCATGCAATGGGATTCCTTCACCACAAGCATCCTGTGGTCAAGACTGAGAGTCAAATACAGAAGAGCCCAGTGACACACAAAAGACACTGGAGTGGCTTCAGGTCCCCAAAGTGGCCCTCAGAAACTTAAGCATACCTGAAAATATCATGTGGTGCCATTCTGGGTCACAAGGTACTTTTATGATTTAAAAAAAAAAATATAACTTGAGGGATTTCTTCTGTGTGTTTTGGGGTTTTTTTGAGAGGTGGGGAAGAACCGGTCCCAAAAATCAATGAAACAGTCTTCCTCAACAGGCTTTAAATCAGGGCTTAATTTGGGCTTAATTGCCCAAAGTGTAAACATTATAAATAAAAAGGCAAAATCTATGAAAGCTAAAAGACTAACTACTAAATTGGTAAAAATAATTTTAGATCTCTATTAAAAGTTTACTACACAATAATTATAGGAGGATGTTATGTCTTTTCCAGACATTCTAATAATAAACATTTACTTCCTTTGTGCAACCTGCTTCCTAGCAGGTGTGGGAAAAATGCCAGTTTTCTTGGTGACAGCATCATCCACTATAATCAACTCAGTTAAATCAGTTATTTGTACAATTTGCTGCAGTATTTTAAATAATTGGTCTAGAAAGCATTAGTTTAGCAACTTAGTATTACAGTTTTCCTTTAAATGTTCTTCCCCTACGTAAGACGTTATTTTTCTCAAAAAGAAAAAACTTCTAGCACAACAGGCAAAAAGGCATGTAACCCAGTAAAAATTGGCAAGCCAAAAAGTTTTATTTTTACGTATTTTTATTTTTATGGATTTTATTTCTGATTGCCATATGATGATGGTTCTATGGTATAATATGCTGCAAGAATAATTCACACAAAATCCTGTCCACAGCACTTGGGCTAATAAAATAACAAAGAGTCAGTAGACAAAAACCTTGAAGAATTCAACTTTCTTTTGCTCATAAAATGACACTAATAAAATGACAAGAAGGCCCCTGTAATTTGCTGCCTCCCATCTTAACACAGATGTGTCAGCAAGTTAAAAGTGTAGAAATTACTGATCCTTACGACATAGGAAAACGGTAACAACTTTGTCTAAAATTTTGAAAATTTAGGTGTGAATATAGCTTGGTCACCTATGTAATCACATTTGTATCCTAAAATAGGTGACCAGCTGCAATCTGAAAGAACTTAGAATAAGGCTAAGCAGGTTTGTCATGCACTGACAAATTGAGCTGAAAGCACAGAGTAAGTGCAATAATGGCCAAGGCCTTACTGTTATACAGGCAAGAGGTGGGCTGTGCCATTTCTAACACAGCTGCCAAGCTGTGGGCTTTATATATTAAAGCATAGCTGGCCACTTATCTTAAGAAATAGATTATCACCATCTAAGGGGATTTGACAGCACTGACATGAGTTCATATATGCTTACAAAGATCTGAAAAATCCAGAATTCAAAGGTAGTCCTTCCTCCCATTTACCATTTCTAAGCTTTGTTGGTGTGCAAAAGTGCACAGGAACCTCAGAACAGATTTTTAAAATTTGCCCACGTCTTGTTATTACACTGCAGTCTTCAAATTTACACAGAGCTGCAGTTCTCCTGGGTTTTTCTCAAGTGTCACTCATCTAACTTAGCATGACAGCTGAGAAACGATGTCAGGCGCGTTACAGTTCAGTTTAAAAAACATCCTCTACCTGGTATCTCTGCAGTGATTGTCTTGCTGCTCCCTGAAATCTCTTCGTCGTCGTCTGACGAGCTCGTGCTGGAGTCACAGGTCAGGTCACTGTCGCTGGTACTGCTGTCCTGCAGCAGGTTGTACTTCTTGCGAGCCGCCGCCTCCCGCTTCTGCCTCAGGAGCCGGATCCTCTCTTTGTGCTTTTGGCTCCGGTGACCTTTTACCTTGGTTACTCGGCCATTCTGCTTATCACTAGACTGTCGGTTTTTCTTGGCAGCCATTGTTGAAGTTTCACTTTCGGACCTGGATCTCCTGGATTTCCTCCCAACCGCAGCCCCAGACACCGCAGAAGGGTCTCCCTCCGCGGTGGCTTCAGCTTGGCAGGGCTCGTTCTCCTCTGCGGAAGACAAAGTGTCTGAGTCAGCCAAATGCCCGCTCGAGGAAGGGGAAAGCATGCAGTGGTTGGAAGAGTCACTCTCATAAACTCGGCCACCCGCTGGCTTATCGCTCTCTGTAGATGCCAGCTGAGACTCCGAGGAGTCCCGCCTCAGTTCCATCAGCAAGCAAGGCATGGAAGAGAGCACCGCAGAGTCTGCTGCAGTGGGCACGCTGTCCTTCTGAGTTTGTGTCTCGAGTTCTATAGGCCCGTCTTCACCAGGAGCCGTCTCTTGCTTTTCAGAAGTCTTTGGTGGAATTTCTGAATCAACAAGTTCTTCTGCTTTTCCTACTGCCTCCATCTTCATTGCAGAGCAAGGTCCTTCTAGACTCAAAGCATTGAGCACGTTGTCTGGGAGGCTGGGTGAGCTAGACGTGGTCTCCAGCAATGCAGCAGCCTGCACAGGAACAGAACAGTTTATGAAAGACAATTATACAAGTAACTCAGCCTGCTCTTCACGGTGTTACCTTAAACAACTCACTGCTTTCTGTTGCAGACAGCACGGGTTCATGGAACCCCAGGGTGGTTTGGGTTGGAAGGTGTGGGGAACCCTACAGATCTTCCAGTCCCAGCCCCTGCCATGGGCAGGGACACCTTCCATTATCCCACGGTGTTCCAAGCCCCATCCAACCTGGCCTGGAACACTTCTGAGGATGGGACAACCACAGCTTCTCTAAATAACCTGTGCCAGGGCCTCAACACCCGCACGGCCAGGAATTCCTTCTCAGTACCCCATCCAACCCTGCCCCCTGGAAGTAGGAGGCCACTGCCCCTTAATCCCATCACTCCAGGCCCTTGTCCAGAGTCCCTGGCAGGGGCTCTAAAGTCTCCCTGGCGCCTTTTTTTTTTCCAGGTGAACACCCGCAGCTCTCCCAGCCTGGCTCTACAGAAGAGCATTTTACTATTCAGCATCACATTGGTTTTCTTAATTTAATTTTTCCTCGTGAACGCATCCTGTTACACCAATTATTCCTTCATTTACGCACTCAGGAAAAATGGTACTGGAGTCACGCTGAATGGGGTTCCCAGTGGAACCATTCTGCAAGGGAACCTTATGTACCAAAGATTTATTACATAAAGAGGTACTATGAAGTGCTACTGAATTGTAAGAGGCACAGCTACAGGCTCTGGCTTCCGAGGCATTAGCTATGTGTAACACAGATTGCTCTCCAGAGAACCAGAGAACCACCATGCTGGTGACTCACATAAAGATGTTTTAGGAACATCTAATACACCATTCAGGAAGTCCTTGAGTGTCTCCCATGCAAGTCCTGGTTATACGAGAACCTCAAGGCTGACCTAGATTCTCTCAAATCTGCCAAGAAAAGCATTAAATAGTAGGGGCTGCAAGCAAGAAACATTATCCACCCACACCAGTATCCTACATTTTACTTCAAGTTACAATTTAATAAATTGCATTGCTTCAGTGCAAATACAAAGACCAAGCTGTTTATCTGACTGGTAACTTGCACATTATCTACCCAAAAGTACCTGAAGCAACTTCAAGGAAATTTTGTTGGAGAGATCAATAGTTACTGTTCTGTCTTCATTATTCTCACTTTGCCTTTCATCTAAATTTTCACTTGGAATACAACATGGAATAAAGATCTTTCAATTACCACATTTGCTTGCAGATGAATGGTATGGAACAAATTCTTTACAGCTTCAAAAGTACAGTAAATGACAAATTCATGGCACTTCAAAAAACAAAGTGTAGGCAAGAAAATGAAGCAGTGAGATCTTATCTGAAAAATTGCATTTCTGCAGAGAAGGCCAATCAGCACTTGAGCACCCTCAGGAAACAAGAATGGTTCAGAGAGATTTTTCTTTACCCTGAGAATCCTTCTTCAGTTTCCTGATCCATCCCAAGCTGCCTGTAAGTATGTAATTGTATACATGTATGTAAACACAATGTAAGGGTACTTCCCTACTTCTGAAAGGTGCTGTGCAAAGCTCAGCATTGTCCTGTATGCCCTAACCCACTCTGACACTTCATTTTTAGAGAACACTAAAATAGAGTTCATGCTTCCTTCAGGCTAATGAATGAACTGCTGTATAGTGCAAGGAAATGATGGAAACACTTATGGGAGAGAAACATCAGCTAAGGAAAGAAAGGTTGGTTAATATCAGGCATCACAAGAAAGATGGAGATGACAAGACCAGGTCTGTTAAATATGAGGAAAAAAACCCCACAAATGCAAAATCTCAAACAATAAACCCAGAATTTTCCTTCCAAAAAACAGAATTAAATGCATACTGTGAAACAGAGGAACATATATATCAGAAAAAAATATTTGTGAATACTTGCACTGAATAACCCTCTCTTGAAAGCAACTTCAAAGAAGAATTTCTGGAGACAGTAATTTAATGTAAGCAGTAAATAGCACAGAGGAACAATTTATTTCCAAGGCTACAGCAGAGCACCAACAAACCCAAATGATGAATACACACGTTCTGAGACATAAATGCATGTCAATACTGTAATAAAATCAATATTTCTATGTAATTCACTCACAAACCTGTATTAGCAAATAATTCTCCTATTATACGCAGTAAGACACAGATTTGTTGATGGAACAAGTGGAACTTGTATTGTACCTGCTAGTGCAGCTCCCAGTTTTCCTCTGCCCATACACTTTAAAATGAAAAATATCCTCTCTAAGAGTTTTGAAATGTACACACAGGGAGAAAAAATTGGCTGCCCAGACACAAACCCAAAGAGTATTAGCCGGGCCAAATGTAAACATACTTAAATATTCACACTAATAACTGCAGAACAGCTTCTGCACTGTTCAACCTTTTAGCCTGGGGAGCACAAAGAACAGAGCTTGACACAAAGCTAAAGGGCAGCCAAAGTGAGCTACAGACATTTTTCCACAAATTCCCTATTCGGAAAGATCAATTACCTCACAGCTCCCAAAGGGGCTGTGGCAACACCTGCATTTGCCTTTCCATCTCTCTGGTCTACCAGACAGAAAAAAATATGTTTCATTGGCACATTGCTAACAGCCCAACTACAATGATTTTATAGGATTTTTTTTAATATTAAGTGGGATCTTTAGCTACTCCAGCCACACTGATTTGATCCCTCACACAGTGATTTTCAGTGAATTGGCAGTAGAGGGAATAGTAATTTCATGACAGTGACAAGTTTCTGTGTACATGGAAAAAAAATACATGTTCTGGTAAGGTTTGTACTCTTCAGGTCCCTTGAACTGGCTCTTAAGACATCACCAATTCTATTATTTACATATATATATAAACCAGAGCTTTGCCTTTCTCTCACCGTGGAGAAAACTCCACCATGACTCAAACAGAATTTGCAACAAGGAAGAACACAGTCAGTTTGGCAGAAAATATCTATGCCAAGGAAAGTGTTGTCTCAAAGAAAAAAAAATCCTTATTTAGTTCTACCTGAAAAATGTACAGAACAGCAAGAAGAGACTTCATTGAAAAACTCCCATTTCTTTCTTGCCACTCACCTTTCTACTAACAGCACTAGAAAATCTCAAGGTGGTGCTAGAGAAAGACCATTTTTCTTCTGAAATGAGAACACAGCACTGTAAAGTAAGTTGTGATGCTTAAAGACACAGATGGATACTTAATTAGACGTTGATCAGAAATGGCATTCTCCTTTTGCTGATGAATAGACAGAGCACTAATGATTTTAAAAGGCAATTTAGTAAAAACCTCTGCTGGATTTTTCAAACAGAAAATACATTATTTTCCAAGTCACACACAGAACACACCAGTGTGCAGAAACCATTGAATTATCTAACCATACCCCTACCTGGGAAATATTTTCAAATTGTGGACTTATTTGTAAAGGCACACAATTTGTACACTAGGGAATCTGCACTTCAGAGAAGAAATCCAGAAGGGTTTTGAAGGTCAGATTTGCAGAGACAGCCCAGCGTTTTTAACAGTTTGCTGCCACTAACAAGGATGGGTTTTATCCCCTATTCTTTACCCTAAGAGTGTCTGCAGCATCATATTCCCTCCATTGCACAGAATTGGCTCTCCTGTGGGTAGATTCCTTTCAATAAGCCAGCAGAAATCAAAATGAAAAAGTAAGTGAAATTTTCTGCCAGAGCTGGCAGGAAGGAGGGAAGGGAGAGCAAGCACAAATCATTCCTGTAGAAAAAAAAACCTCAAATCTGGTTAAGAGCTGCCTCATGTTTTGTGTCATCACACCTTGAACTCACAGGTTCTTCCTAGACACAGTAGCAGGTACTGAGTGTTCTTTCACAGCACTGTTTGCTCTGGGAAGAGATCTTTGTAGATTAAAAAAAATTATTAAGAGCAAAAAAAACTCAAGAGGTGATAGTAGCTTCCCAAAGAACAATTTTCACATAATATAAACTACTGAACAAAGACTTATATTAAAGACAGCAGAGTGTCAGGCACCAGATTATAAAAACAAATAATTTAACAGAATGTTGGAGCAGCAGATCAGCTGTGCCTCTGGACAGGAACTCTGAACTAAGAAATCCCCAGAGAATTACACAGCTTAGACACCTGCCCCTCATGCATCTTGCCTGTGCCTCTTAGTTCAGTGCTGAGTTCTGGTCTGGGGCCCTGCAGTGCCTCACTGGGTTCTTCCTCCACATCCAGGCAAGCTGCTCAGCTGTTGAGGAGTTGCATCTTCTGCTGGTGGCTGTTGCCTGCTGATCTTCTGGTTTGAGCTCCTGGTACTTCTGCTCCCTGGCAGAGCACAGGAAACTAAAAAAGCCCTCACTTAGGTAAACAGTGCTCAGCAGCAACTAAAATATCCGTTTGTTATCAATGTCCTTCCCACACCACGGACAAAATACACCTCTGTATCAGCTAGTGACAAGATTACTAAGGAAATTAATTCTGTTCCGGAAACAAACATTTCTAGCTCTAAGTTCACAGCTTAAGGTTGAAGCCTTCATCAAATCCAGCTACTCAGGCTAAGAAAACAATTCACTAAATCACATATCATAAATTAATAGGTAGAATGTTTCTCATTTTTCTTACTTAAGCTGAACAAGGAGTATCTCTCAACAGTCTGAAATATTTAATAAACGCCATGACACCCTAACCTTAATTCTACATTGTCATTTTAGGTGTTATTGAGCTAACTAATGATAAAGAATGCCTACCTTGTATGAAGCAAACCAGCTCTTCTTTTTCTGAACCTATGGACAGGACAGATTATTACTTTGGAGGTACTACTTTTTTCAGAGCAGTTTGCTGGGAAACTCACTTTAGGTTATTACTAATATGTTTCCTCTAAATCACAGTCCAACAGACCACTTCTTTTCCCCACTTATGGTCATATCACCTTCTTATGACAATTCTAGCAATTGTTGAAATGAAAAAAATTTTCTAGCAGAACACTGCTTTTTAATGCCCTTTCAGTTAGTGCTAAAAGAAAGCAATTTGAACAACCCACCTCCTCTCACCAGTTACCATTCAACTGGAAGCTATAATTTTTTTAAAAAAATGAGAAACTGTACCTATATTATTGCAGCAAATAACATCATGTACGTTCTTTAGGCTTTTGTGACTACATAAATGAAAAGTTAAGCTGCAGTGCTGCATACAAGGTATTTGTTCAGAATGCACAGTTAACCACAGATGCTTCCAGATCTCTCCAACCTCACAGTTCCAGTGCCACAGAAGTAATTTATTTTCATCTAAATCTGAATATGTTATGATATTTATAAGGAACTAAACACTATAATGGCTCATTTTTACACAAACAATTATTTCCACCGCCAGAGGATTACATTATCTCACAGTTCCCAAACAGAGATGGAAAAAATCAGAGGTGTGAGAGAGGTAATGACAAATGCATAGAAGAGAGGCTAATAGAATTATGTAAAACAGCTCACTATTTTCAAAAATGTAAACACACAGACAAGCTCATCAAGACCTCTGACTTGAACATTTGATAGACTGTGTGTCTGAGGAGGGTGGACTGGGAAAGGACAGAAGCAGCACACAGCCTGGGTACTGAAGAATTGACTGTAATGCACGTCTGCTTCATAATACAGGATAAATTTTTGCAAAAAGCAAAGTTAGGCCTTCTTCTGACAGAAGGATGTGTAACTCTGAAGATGTGAAGTGCTAATGCATGTGTCCATGCCTGAAGCTTTACCAAAATCCTTTGCAGGTGTAGCTGTGTCTCATTTATACTTTTTTTTTGTCTCAAATCACCTTCCTTTGCATTGAAAATCAACACAATTAACTCAGTGAACTCACCAGTGACATTTTAGTACAAAAAACACACAGAGATGTCAGAGAATCACAGAATGTTTTGGGTTGAAAGGGACCTTAAAAGTGATCCAGTTCCAATCTCCTACCAAGGGCAAGGACACCTTCCGCTAGATCAGGCTGTTCCAAGCCCCATCCAACCTTGCCTTGGACACTTCCTGGGATGGAGCAGACTGTGCCAGGGCCTCTCCACCCTCACAGCCAAGAATTTCTTCCTAATATCTCATCTAAATCTACTCTCTGTCAGTTTAAAGCCATTACCTTACACCAGACAGCAGAATGTCTAATTAACTAAAAACAAATCAATCAAAATAATCAGACATCTATCAGGAAAGACTAATCTGCACTCAGACAAATGTAGAAATACTGACATTTTCTGGACTTCCCAGCTTGTTCAGCTCCTCCCAAAGATACCACACATTCCTTTTTATTTTCTTTTAAGTACCACACAAACCAGTGCACTTAAAACAACAGAAGTGAAACCAGCACTCAGTCAATTTAACCCAAGACAGTTGACTCAGCTCTGTGTGGATGTGTGTGCACGATGCTCCACAGCAGATTTTTTATAACACTGAGCCACCCCCACAGGGATACTGTGTAATTTATATAGCGTTCCTTTGAAAATGCTGCCCTACAGCTGACTCACTGGCATGCGATTCTACCTAAGGCACATTTCTGGGAGTGGAGCCGGCTCTTTATCAGATGATTCACAAATCAGGCCTGATAGCAGCCCCAAAGAATAGGACCCTTTGGAACCGACATGGTAAGAGAATTGCAGTGCAGAACAAAAGAAGAAAGGATTAAACTAATGCTGTGCTTCAACTGGTTTTGCATAAATAAATAAAGGTTAAAAACAGGCTGCTCCTACTGAGCGCTCAACAGGCTTCATATATAAATTACCCAAGACTGAATACAAATTACAAGCGCATGTGTTAATACAAATTTTGCAGAGCATCCTTTGCAATCCTGAAAAGCAACATTTCTTTATCCTACATAAGAAAGACTGCACATTTAAATACAGGTTTTTGCATTGTAATGCTTAATGCACATATTCTGCCTCTTCCAAAGGAAAGGCAAGTACCAACTAAGGTTTATTTCACAACTCCGAACACAGGTTTCCATAAACATTCACCAGCTGCACTTGGAACCCCACAATAAAAAAATCACAGTCTTTGCACACAGATAAAAGCACACAGGGTTGGCTGCACTTAGCTGTCTAAGAATCTCCTTTCTTCCTCATAATGAAACCATTTTTCTCAAGGGCACAACACTTTTAAGTCTGCAAAGCTCTCTACTCTAAAAATTAGAGTGAGCATACCTGTTCATAAAACTTTAAGTGACTCACTTTTACATTTTTTCTTTCAACAAAACAAGTGGCAGAAATCAACACTAGAAGTTTCTTTTTCTCTCTGCTGTACACTAGCTTGCAGGAGACCACCCTACAGAGTGATCATCACATGGATGGACCATCTTTTCCTAAGATGCTAAGTTTAACAGATTTTCACAGTTTATCTATCCATTTCTGTTTCTTGAACAAAACGTGTTCTGTGCTTCCCCATTCTGTATAGAAAGATCTCCTCAAGAAATGTTGGCCTACTGTTCTACCACGGTCAATGTAATGCTCACATAAAAGCCACATTTTAAATTGCTTGAGCACAATGTAACAAAAATCCTAATTTTCAGAGCAGAGGTTAAGAACGTTTACCTCAGATAATCCTGAAAGTAATCAACATTGTGTCATTTTCTAGCAGCTCCAAGTGGTAGATCAGGACAAGTACAATGTAACTTCAAAGTAGTAATCCATCTCAGCAGCGCCTTATTCACAGAAACATAAAGATTAGAAAATACCTCTAAAACCATCAACTCCAACCTTCAACCCAGCTGCACCACCATGTTCACCACTAAATTGCATCCTCAAGTGTCACATTCCACAGCAATTTTCCAGCATCTCCACATCTCCCACAGCTACCCAAGAGCTCAAGGCACTGAACTACACTTGCTGTGGGTTTACAACAGCCATTTAACAAAGACAAGTTATGACATACTAAGTAACTCTACAGTAAATATTTTATTATCAGACCTTTTTACACAACTTTGTCATGGGAACCAAACAAAACCAACCCTCAGGTACTTTAAGGTTTCAAATGCTTTAATTCAACACCAATGAATATCTTTGCCAGAAGGTAGAGGCAGTGAGATACCCTTTTTATGGTCTGACCATCAGGTGACAAATCCAAATTCTACAGAAGGGCTGCAAAGAAGCTGCAAGCCAAACAAGCCCTGATCTCAAATCATTTTCTCATGCACATAGCCACTCATATTATTTATTTGCACCATTAATTCTTAAGTTAGTAGTATCAAATCTAAATACCGCAGTATGGACTTGCAAGAGGTACACCACTGAAATATAAATGGTATCAGTACACTAAAGGCCAAGTCATGTGGCATTTAAATGATGAAATTTAACAGTTGTTGGGCTGCTCTTGACACCAAATGACAAGAACCAAAAGGTGCCAATTGATTTCAGCATCCTAAGTGCAGTCTTTATGTGTACAAAGTGCTTCCAAAAGAACAAAGGACTCGTGTCAGAGGTCTCAGTATGAAGCAAACTCAGGTTGGTTCTACAAGTGAACAAAAGCTACCTTGGGTATTTAAAAACCGAAGAACAGACTGAGTCAAAAGCCAGTCATATGTGTGATACCAAAAATGCCTCTAACATAGGCTTTACTATCACCTACTTTCCACAGCATTTCCTTCCAGTTGGCAGAAGAGAAGAAATTTGAGCTCTACTTCAAAAGAACAACAGACAGACCAGAGAGCAGACATTTCTTTCCCACAACACACAAAAGACTTTGCATGTATTTGACTGCAGAAATTAAATAACAGTAAGAGGATACCAAGTTACCAGCTACAAAAAGAGAAAAAGAAGATTAAAAGGCAGTTTTCAGAAGTACGATGCAAGTACTGACAGGAGAAAAAAATTTAAAGAAAAACACTAATTCCCTCTTTTTCCCCCAGCCCCGAAAAAGAAATCCAACCCTGAAGAGCCTTAAAATGAATCTTTTACCCCGAAACTACTTCTAACATTATTATTCCTGTTTAGGAAAAAGTGGCTCAGCTGACAGAACTTTTGTAAGAATAAAACTAATTGTTAGCAACAGGAGACATAAACTGTATTAACAGCTTTCCCAGTAAAAGGGGGGATGGAAGAAAAAAAAAAACAAACAGAAGAGCATGAAGCCTGGAGTATCAATTCAACCTTATTCCATTAATTCAACACAGCCTTATTGCTGCTGGAGCTTGGAGAGTTCCATACAGACAAACAATGAAATCCACTACAGGTGGTAAACAGTAGAAAAACCATTCTGATTTGTAAAATAAACAAAGGAAATCAGGTGTCTGTTATCAAACTCATTTTAAGTTGAGGAGAGGTTTATAACTAATTATTGAGGGCTTGTAAAACTAACACTAGCAAGATATTCAATAAATTTCCTTAGCTTAGTTTTATTCAACAGTTCCTGTATTTTCTTTATTACAGTGAGTGGATTCAAAGTCTGTATTTTGCATTTAATATAACTTACTAACAGCATTAAGTAGAACCATGAAAAATAAAACTTCACCTTAAAGGCTTTCTAAACACAATACTCAAAGAACTATGTGGGGGTTCTGTAACTCAGCAGAGATTCTGCACAGTGCTACCAAAAGGTGCTACCTCCACTGAAGGAACCATAGTTATTGGCACCAGAATTTGCATTTATCAGTAATGGGATCACGGGCACTGCTAGCCACAAGAGCATTCTCTCCCACAGTGGCAACTTCATTTCCAAAAGATCTCTCGCCAAACACAATAGGTCCCACACTACATTTCACCCGACTTCCTTCATTAGGAGATAGCCTTGAAATCATTGTGTTTCCAACCACAAGCACACAGAATTAGTAGACAGCTTCCCTGATCTATTTTTTACCAACATTTTTTTCCTAAACTGCCAGATTACTTAGAAATGCCTTTCTGGCAGGACCTGGTATTCCAAGAGAGCATGAACCAGGAGAGTGAACTGAGGAGCCAGGAGAACTACCAGCTGATGAGAAAGACAAAGGACAAGAGAACAACACTGGTTCAACTTCACCTTGCTATCATGACAACCTGATTTTTTTTTTTGGTGTCAGATGTTTGACAGTACTGTTGGAGCACCAGCCTCACACTGGTACCACGGAAATGCAATATTCCCAATGGAAAACAAATTACTGAAATGGTAACTGTTTCATCATGCTGACAATTGGTATTATAAAGTCTGGCTCTTAGTTATTCCCAGCTCTGCTACGGTGAGTCACTTGGCCTCTACCCATGTTGGATGAATGCAACTAAAATCTGCCTTCTCTAAAATAAATTGTGAAATGCTAACGATCAAGCATCATGAAACAAGACACCAGGGCAGAGAGGTAGCAAGAGGAACACATATTCAGTCAAAGTCTGGCTCTTCCTGCTCATTTTGAGAAAATTTTGAATGAGGAAATTTTGAAGTATCACACAGAAGACCATCTTGCAGGACACTGCAGAATCCCCACTATAATGTCAAATCCATGATCCACACAAACTGAAACAAAAATGCTGGCTTGAAGGAATCTTTAAATACTTGCATTTAATTAAAAAGTGACCACCTGTTCCATTGAGGATTCAGAAGTTGTTAGATTGAGTACTAACAACTTCTAAGCTGTTTTCTTGGAGACCAAATATCACAAGGCATGGTAAGGCTGAAGCCTGTATGCTATTCTGCTACTTAGATCAATTTCTAAGCACTGGAGAGACAGATTGCGTGGTCAAATTGATACAAAACCCCTGAATACCTTCTTAAATAAAAAGGGATATTAGGTGGGATCATTCTGAACCTAAAGCTGACACACCTCATGACCATGGGCAACTTACTCGAGCTCCCTGAGCAGTCAGTAACGCATCTGACACAGTGTCACTGCAACACCTGCACTGCCGAGCAGCATCTCATTTCCAGTCCTGCATGAGTAACCCGTGTGTGCCCCAGCTGCAGGGTGCCAGCCACAACCACGGAGAAACTCCTACAGGCTCCGTTCACGCTCATCAGACACGGGGAGAGGCAACGCTAACGAGTGGGAACTGGCAAACACAAGATTTAAATGTGAACTCCTTAACAATAGCACTGAGTTAAGAGACAAGGTATCAGTCACTCAGCATAGCTCTATTACATCAGAGAAAGCAACAGCAGAGGCTAATATTTACACCATATGCACATTCTGATTTACAATCCCTTTCATCCAAATCTTTTTTTGCTCAAAACTGCACATTAGTGGACGTTGTGTTCTAAGCCTCAAGTCACAGACTCAGAACTGCATTATGCATTAAAAACCTGGAACAAAGATGTGACAGAAAGTACAATTTTTGTGGTGATTTGTGTTGTCCAAGTTCCCTGCAATAATACCTCCTGCCACAGATTCCAGTATCATTAAGTTTGGCTGCTCCTGAGTTAGAGTGATCAAGTTAAAGGCTGAACTCCCGTTCATGTGCTGAACATTTATTTTGGTTCTGGAAAACCAAAAGTTGTTTCCGTTCCACATAAGGTCATCTCAGAGCATCGACACACACTGTACCACACTTTATATCAGAGCTCTTTCCTAGCACAGTGCTTGTCCTCTTCTCTCAGTGCTGCTTCATTTTCAGTTCCCCATCACTACCAGTAAATGTTCAGGCCAGCAAAGATGCTCAAATTTTAGTAATTCTTTTCCAGAGCGCAAGTTACACACTGGCAATTATGGTATTTAAATCTTTTACTTTGATCTAGTAAATGTGTTATTAAATCTGCTGCTCAGTTTCTGTCAAGGTTTGCAGTTTTCTAAGCCATTCCATCAACTGCATATAAAAACAGAGAAGCTGAGATTGACCATAGACCTAAATCTGTCAAAAAGTACCATCAACATAACTTTGAAACATTACAGACAATTATGCACAGGTTGCTTGAAACTATTTACTCGTTTGAAAAACTTTGCAAAGCTTTCATATCACTAGATAATTGGTGGTATTTTGGTCAGAGGGTAACCAGAGAGTTGGATCACTCAGTGTGCAGCCCCTTCACCGTGTGGTATGTAGAGACCCCCCATCTCATTAAACAGATGTTTCAGTGAGATGTTGATATACAGGCAGGTCAAAGATGGCACATACATCCTTGGTGGTGCAGGGAGCTGATGAGATAATCTACCAGAGAAAGGGAAGAAAGTGAACAGAATCCTGTATTTTAAAGGTAAATATACAGCAAGGAGATGGGGGTCAGGACAGCCAAGGCAATTATTTCTTGTTGCTCCGATTGAGCTACACCAACTTATCTCCCCAACGTTTGATGTTCAAAGCCCCTCATGATAATCCATATTTACTCTTTGTTCATTCAACCTCAACTTGCCCCATTAATCCCACCCCCTTCACACTGCCCATTTGTCAAAGGCACCCAAACACCCTTCCTACCTCCTCTTTATCAGCTACAGCAGGGTAACGTTTTCTGTGTGCCGTGACTGTTCAACTGCCGCGTGGGTGGCTTCAGGTTCCTTCCCGTTTCCCCTCCCTCCACAGTGCCTGGTTTTAAGGCCCCCACTCCTGGTTTGTGCTCTGTGATTCCCTCCAAGCAGGCAGGCTGTGTGCACCAGTTGAGCACAGGCACAGGTGCCCAGGCTGCACCACCACACACCTGCATGTGTAAGACCACAGCGCTCCCCTCTCCCTGACTTCTCAGGCGTCTCTTACTGCACCCCCTTCACCACGCCAACCAGCAATTGGGCTGGAGAGCAAACAGAAATAGTCGACACAGTGTAATTAAAAAATTCAAGTGTTTCAAAATGAGTCAGAACTGTTACCCTCATCTACTGGAGCAGAAATACCAGCTGCCGAGACTCGCACACCACCGCCTTCCCTCACCTGCTGTGTCCCTCCCCTTGGTTCCCCAGACAGAACAACCAATGTCACTAGTCAGCCAGAACCACAGAAAATTCTGTTTTATTGGCTTTCAGCAGCCACATAACCACCCCCTTTGGAGCTTTTTGGACAGCACCAGGCTCCTCTAGGTCACTTGAGGTGAGAAACACTCAGAAAATTACCCTTAAGAATGACTGCTGCTGGACAGATGAGTTCCCCACACTTCATCTCACTGCTTTGCTACTGTGTATATTTCTATATATATATATCTATATATATGTTTATATATATTGGGGGATGTCTGGGCTTAGCAAACACAGCTCTTACTGTCATGAACAACTTACTGTTGTTCTCCTGAGAGTTTGCTACAAACCCGTTTCCTCCACAGAGACCACGTTTCCCTCCTCCAGAGCAGCAGGGAAAGCTGTGCTGCCCTGACTGCCTGGCTTCCAGCTCTTGTACCACAGTCACAGGTGGTAACTGGGGCAGGAGAACCACACGATGGGGAGCTCAAAAGAGCACCATGCTCAGTTTCCACCTCAAGGTCAAACATCCAACAGACTTGAGCAATGTAACACACTTTAAGGGAAACATTTTAAATGTAGCATTTGTTTGCTGTTCCAAGGGGAGAGGCATTACTGTTTGTACTTAAATTTTTGTCTTGAAAAGTGGAAGTAGTTTAGCTCTTGCCTGTAAGTGAAACTATTTTTTGGTCTGATGCCTGACAAGTAGCAGAGGAGATCTAAAACCAAATAAAATCTCCGGGAGAGGGAATTAAAAGAAATTTTACATTTTTAAAGAGGTGCTCAAGGGTTCAAAGATTTACTTATTCATTCATTTTTAAAAGCCAGAATTACTTGTCAGGGAAAAAATAAAATCAAACAGCAGTGATTTCTACCACCTTGACGCGCAAGTTCCTTTCAGCTTTTGAAGTGTTGCTAGGTACTTTGTGCTGGTTTAAAGTGCACAACTAGTTACAACCACGACCTTGTTTAACTAATTTATTGCAGTTATAGTTTCACCAAGGTACCTACAAACTTTAAGGCAAGTTGCCTTGTTCCACTGTTAACAAACTAAGACATAAATACACTTATATGCTACTTAAAAAAGGTGGAAGCAATGTAACCCTA
>VXAC01008798.1:0-36159 GCA_013399225.1 Rhipidura dahli
TGCACCACGGCCTGCATAGGAACTGTCAAAAACAACCTTCACAGAATGATTTTTTTTGCATATTTATAGAGATCCCATCTGAAATTTGGTAATGAAAATTGTAATGATAAGTGTTTATGCTTAAGAAGGTTAAATGTTGATGTCTAAAGTGTTAATGGTTAAAAGGTTGACTGATAAAACATTTCTCTGAAATTTCAACTAAGTTTATAAATGTGAAAATTGTGTTTTGTTACCCAAATTGCACCAATCCCTTTGTTCTACAACTGAGTTCTAATGTAAAATCTTTATTTGAGTGAATTTTCTATAAAGTACAGTTGTTTTGTATTTTAACTCAATGTACAGTTCTCTAAAATCACCCAACCCCCTGGCTTTCTTTAAAGGCTCACTGCACCACCAACCTAAAATTAGAAACTGGAGGTTAGACTTGTCACTTACCCCATATGTGACTAGAATATTGATGAGGCTCTTTCCCGCCTTTGCAAATGAGACCAACACGCCCCTAGACAACAGCCCAGTGATTGGCGGGAAGGGCTTCCTCATTAATTAGTATACCCAATCATTACTAGGCACGGGGGAGGGGCAAGGGCGGTGCAAGTCAAACCAAAACTCTATGAAAATCATGGCACAGACAGATTCGTGCTGCTTTTTTTGCCATCAGACTCTCTGGTGTGCATAGAGCCTTGGTTCTCTCCCGGCTGACTAGCAACTGGGATAGAACTCGAGCCAGGTGCTTGGCCTCAAAACCCACTTGTGGGTCTTCCTACTAATACTGCTTCTTAGATAGGATCTTAAATCCAATCGACTCCTGGCTCTAACGGACTCTCCTAGGCTATCAGCCGACAGCTAGGGTGATCCAATTGTTTTTACCCGGGCTCTCCTTTATTGTGTTTTGGTGACTTTTATTTTCTTTCCGGGGGGTTCTGGACTTTGCGAGTTGTGAATAAAAACATCTGTTTCTAACTCTGCGAGAGGAATTGTCTTTCTTTCTGACAGGAACCTCGGCTTTGGCACCTGGAGCACCTCCTGGTCCTCCTTCTCCACTGACTTTGGTTTGTCCGTGTTGTTTCCCTTACGGGTTCTCACCTCCTCCTCCTGTCTAGCTGGAATCCAAAATCTTGTGACTTTGCTTTGATTTTCTTCTTAAATTTGTCATCACAGAGTCGCTACCAACCTCTCCGGTTGGCCCAGTTTTGGCCAGCAGTGTGTCCACCTTCAGAGCCATCAGCCATTGGCTCTGTGGGACGTGGTGGGAAGCTTCCAGCAGCTTCTCCCAGGAGCCATCTCTGTGGCCTCTCTTCTACCTTAAACCAGGCCAATACACAGACAGAATACGGTAAATGCACAACAGTAAAAACATAAAAGAGCTAATGCCTCCCCATCCCTGCCCCCATCAGTTCTGCTTGTAACTGTCAGAAGGAAACCAGGACTGTCAAGTCCCCCGCCAAGGTTCCTACCACCCCTGTGATTACAGGAGCAATTTCAGAGAGTGATTAGCAGTCCAGAGGGAGATGGAGTTGGGCAACTGAGCAGTGACTCTAAGTAAAGCAGGATAACCTTATGTAGATGTTGGTGGGGCAGTGTACAGGAGGAAGCTAGGGGAAGGCTCTACAGTCAACACACATCAGACATCAACTTCTCTGAAAAATAAAAATAAAAAATAAAAAGAAAAGGAAAAGTGAAGAAGGGAAAGGGCCAGACAATACAAAAGCCATGGATGAACAGCTGAGACACGGAAGTTCAAAAAGAAAAAGTAGCAAATAAAGGAAAAAAAAGTGTAGGAGAGAGAGACATAGCTATTAAAGGTCGCTTTGAGCTTTCAGGGTAAAGCACAATGGCAATAAAAGAAAAGGAAGGACTTAACTGTAAGGTGATAGAATTTAAAGTAGCTTGAAATCTGAACCGGGGAAAACAGAAATGCTTTCCACTCTGTAAAACACACTTTTAAGAAAGCAGAAACTAAGAAAACTGTGAAGAAAAGGAATGTAGTCCTCCAAATAGTGGCAGGAGTCAGATGGACAAGCCTTAAATAACTCTCTCCTGAATCTTCACTGATTATCTGCCTGGATAATTTTCAGTAACAGCCCATTGACATTGCTGTACAAGTCTGGGCACTAAAGGAACTAACTGCCAAGCTTGCAGAAATATGTGTGGTTTTATCACAAATATCTTAAAATGTGATGTTGATAAAGCCTCTGCTCCTGCAGCCAGGTGGCACAGGGAAATTTTTGAGTTCGTATTTCCAAAGTAAGATTTTAGTCTTCCCATCTGTGAAGAAAGGATTAAAGACATCAGCCCAACGTTAAAAGTGCAGAAAACAAATAAAAAGTACTTCATGTTTAAACTCCTATGTTTTTAAACATTTTACAGAATGCCATTGTCAAGATTTTGGAAATGTTGATTCATCATGCTTGAATTCAGTTTCACTCCTTTCTCAAATCGCCTGCACAGAAAAGCTGACATGTACCATACTGCTTTCCCATGATAAAATCTGTCTTGCTAATTACCATCTCATAGATACAAATCTGGCTGATCAGAATAAAAATGAAGGACAAAAATATGCAGAAAGTTCCAAAACTTCGAGAACTAATGGTTGAAATCCAGTGTCAGATCACAGTATAGAGGTTTCTGTATGCAAAATACTTGCTGAACTGAACTAGGTCATTTTTAGAAATCTTTATTTCCTTCTATTAGCAGTTCTTCAGAGGAGGGACAATGGTTTTGCTCAGCTTTCAGAAAGCAACTGCTTGCACTGCATGGAGGTTCATTCCCATGTCTGCTTGGTTATAGCACCAGACTGAGGATTTAAAAATAAAATATGACCAAACTGAGCAGTTTTTTCATTGTATTTGACTTCTAAGATTGGGAAATAAAGGGAACATGGGACTAGATGAACTGTATTTGGATGCTGATACAGCATTTTTGTGCTTTCAGGTTTCAGCATTTTTAAGGAAACTTACCTCAAAACTCACTCAAATTTGTTTGGATAAAAGACAAACTTTTGCAGAATCTGAATGGCAGAGTTAAGAGTGAGACACAGTTATGTGAATTTTCAAAGGCACCCAGATACTCATGGAAAAGGAACTCTGTCAGTCTTGGTTCTATTTAAAGTCTTTCCTGTATAGCATTTTAGAGTGAATAAATATTACACTTGTGAAAGCTGCAAATTATACTAAGCGTAGAGGAGCTGTAAACACCAGTTAAGCCAGAATAAGGTTAAATATCTTGTAGGAAATTAGAAAGACAGATTGATAAAATTTACTACAAAGCTGCTTATGTGTATTTCTGCCAGGTGGTGCACTCAATGTTAGAGGCTTTCCTGAGGTGCAAATGTGCCACCACAAAGACGCGAGAAGCCACAACAGTTAATGTAATCTTGGGTGGACTGATATCAGACTTATTGGTTAGAAGGAGACATTTGAAACCTCTGGGTTTCAGATTCCACTCTCAACAATTTTTCTTCTTAGTATAAAAGAAGATGGGAGCAGGAAGCTGGACGTTTCTCAAATGATATTGACAGGCACAGTAGAGTTTGATGATTCTTATTCATGTTCATATGCAATAATTTGCCTTCCCCTAGAGAAAAGTCAACTCATTTGAGAAAACTGTCAGAAACAAAACAGTTTGAACAGTTTCTTGCCTTTCTCCTGCATTTTTTTATATGTTAATTCCTGTAGTATCTCTGCTAAAAACACAAATTTCTTTTGATTGTTGAAGTGCAAGGAGCATCACTACAAACAGAGCCTGCAAAGTTGTTCATTTCATCCTGCCACCATACAGAAAAGCCCCTCAGGCACAGTGTTGCAAGGCCCGGATGAGCTATCCATCAAATTATGTACACGTTTTTCAGCTACACATTGTGAATTCTCTAAGTTCTGCATTCCACTGCTGTGGCCAGGAGTGACTCTGGGCTGTGTAATATCCATTTTTGTTTGATGAGAAAGGTCAGTCAGTTCCTTCAAGAGACTTGTTCAGACTGCTGTGCAAATTTGCAAAGACTTAACATGGTTAATGCATGTCCAGGAGTGTCATTTTCCAAAGACCTCGATGACCTCTGAGTAGTGACAAAAATGAATTTGTGGCTTTTATTGCCCAGGTCAACGTAGCAAGAAATTAATTCTGGAACTTTATCCATAATTTAGCAACTTGATATGTTACAGAAATGGTACATGCAAGAAATGGACTAACAATTCCTCTATTAAAAGCTGTCATAGGGAAAAATAGTGCATGTACAGTTCCATGATGTACACGTGTATTGGAATCACAGATTCATAGAACATGCTGAGTTGGAAGGGATCCATCAGGGTCATCAAGTCCAGCTCCTGTTCCAGCACAGGACATCCCCAAGAGTAACAACACCATGTACCTGAGAGCACTGTCCAAACAGTTCTCAGGCTCTGTCAGCCTTGGTGCTGTGACCACTTCCCTGTGGAAGCCTGTTCCAGTGCCCAACCACCCTCTCGGTAAAGAACCTTTTCCTGATATCCAGCCTAAACCTCCCCTGACACAGCTTCAGGCTTGAGCTTGTGGCTCCTGTCCTGTCACCACAGAGCAGAGATCAGTACCTGCCCCTCCTCTTCCCCTCACAAGGGAGCTTTGGCTGCAGTGAGGTCTCCCCTCAGTCTCCTCCTCTCCAGGCTGAACAGACCAAGTGCCCTCAGCCACTCCTCACACGCTTCCCCTCAAGGCCCTTCCCCATCCTCGTGCCCTCCTTTGGACACTCTCTAACAGCTCAGTGTCTTTTCTGTGTTGTGGCACCCAGCCCTGCCCCCAGCACTGGAGGTGAGGCTGCCCCAGAGCAGAGCAGGGTGGGACAGTCCCCTCCCTTGCCTGGCTGGTGATGCTGTGCCTGATGCCCCCAGGACACGGGTGGCCCTCCTGGCTGCCAGGGCACTGCTGGCTCATGTTCAACTTGCCATCGACCAGGACCATTTCCATGGAGATACTCTTCAACTTCTTGTTCCCCAGTCTCTACACACAACCAGAGTTGTCCCACCCCATGTGCAGAATCTGGCACTTGCCCTTATTAAATTTCAGAGCTTTGCAGATGTTAAAACATCGTGTCAGATGCTGGGGTGTTACTCCCTGTGCTGTCCCACAGTTAGAGTGACACAACTGTTCAGTAAAGAATTTTCTTCTAATATCTAATCAATATATCTAATTCAAACCTACTCTCAGTTTGAAGCCATTGCCTCTTGTCCTATGTCTACAGTTCCTGATGAAGATTCCCCCTCTGGCTTCTCTGCAAGCCACCTTAGGATACTGGAATGTTGCTATGACATGTCCAGGCAACTTTCTCTTCTCCAGGCTGAACAGTGTCAACTTTTTCAAACTGTCTTAACAGGAGAGGTGTTCTACTCATGTTTTAATGTTTCATTAGTTCTTAAAAAGTTAAGAATGAATTTGTGTGACATGAAATTATTTTATTACTAAAGAAATACATCCTGCTTTTCTCACATCCTCCCATCAAAATACGTAAGCCAACCTCATTCCTGGCCTTATTTAGAATTTTTCCGTATAGAAATTGAGAAATTAAAAGGTCCACCAAATTCCTGGCAATGCCTTGTCCATTGTTCCCTTCAACCCCACTACTACAGCTATAGGGAGAATCATATTAACCAGCTACTAAAAGGTATTTGTTGTGGAATCTGTTATTCTCCCTGACCCTCTTGGCAAAAGGCAGGGATTCAGAAGAGAATCCTAATTCCTAAAGAGTGTTTAGTTCAGGCATATTTGCCAAATGAGTCCACTCAGCTTTCACAAACTGTGGCAGTGGGTTTTCATGGAATGCAGACAGTTATTTGATGAAAACTTTGATAGCTGCTAAATTCATCAATACTGGCCATGAGTTGTTTCGTATTTTTCTTTCAATAATTTTTGTGCAGAGAATTCACCCATCCAGTGTTCTATATTGTTTTCCAGTTACTCTTTTCCCAAGGGCAGCCTTTGTTACCTCAATCTGCTGGTAAAGGAGAGGCTTCTTGTTTATGTACATAGGAACATAATATGCTGAGCATATATCAACACATGGGAACAGTAGTGCTTTTAGTCCTCTTTAGCCACATGGAAACAGGCTTGTATAACTGTTAAAACCTTCACAAGCCAACAGTTTTGCTGCATTTCTGAGCCACAAAAAACTTGCAGACCTGAAATAACAGCAGGACTAAAATCTGACAAAAGAAATCCCCCCTCAATTGAATTTTGCAGTATAACTAGCATAAAAATTCAGGCAGTCTAATAAAGTATTTTGAAATCTGTTCCTGACTCTTGGCAGATGGCCACTGAAACTTACATCTATGACAGCAGCGTATTCATTAGCAGGGTCAGGAAAATAAGTATTTTCAATAACAAAAATACATGAAATGTAAAGGAAGTACTGAGTCAGAGCATCATACTTTTTAAACAAGAACAACACTGCTCAGGCAATTTTCTTATTTTATATCAGAATCTATAAATGCAAGTAATACATACAGTATAAAGAATGGTAGGCTAGTCATTTGGAAATAACTAGTCTTATGTGGAATAAGAGGATAGGAACATTAGGGAACATATGACAAAGACTCTAATGAGAAGCATGCAGTTCTTCCAAAAAAAAGGGTGCCAAGTTACTCTAAACACTCTCTCTCAGTTTTTAATTCTTAACTAGTAGTAAGGTAGACCCCTTAAATATTTTTTAAAGTTTTTCACTACATAGGCACTTCATGATCAGCTTGCTTTCTGCTTGAAACTTTGTACCATCTGGGTACCAAAACTTGTTTTGAACACTGTAAAGTCAAATATTTACTGCAGAAAAACCTTCTATACCAAATTTTGAGAAAAACTCTATTGTCCTAAGAATTCATGAAAGTACATTTTTCTAAAGGTACATGCATATTGGAATTTTTCATTTCTGTATTAAGGACAATATTATTTTAAAAATACCAAGAAATCATATTACCTACTTCTTTGGAATTTACAATTCAGGTAACAAATCCAACCAGTTCTCTGTAACAAACAATATATCCTCCTTCTTTCCTTCTGTAATCTGTATAAAGTATCTGTTCAATACCTTTTTCCCCACAGAACATACAGTATGTTAACAACTTCTGCTTGCTGCCAATAAAAGAGTTGTTGGCTATAAACAACAAAAATCCTTTCTTTTCTCATTAGCTGAGGGGGAGATTGGGCTCATTAAAGCCAGATTGTGCGTCTCAAAGAGAGAAGGAAGAGAAAAACAATATGAAAGGGACAGGGTCAGGAAGAATGTCTGGCAGGTAAGGATGCTATTTCTAATTGTTTCCTCTATATAAGCCTTGGGATTACCTCAAGAACTGGTTGTACTTTAAAGATACAAGAAAAATTTCTAGTTATCTGGGAAGGCATTTAGGGTGGTCCAAGCGATCAAAACACTGCTAGCAAAAATCTTCACAGGGAGACTGAGCCACAACTCAAAACCAGAGAGACAGGAGCAAGGAGGCATGAGCAACAGGTGCAGGGAAAGCAAAAAGAGAATAACTAGTTTGAACACAGCTGCATAGTCCACTGCCCCTTGAAGGTGCATGAGTTCTTTTACTGTGAAGAAAAATAACTGTTTCTTACTGTTTATTTACTGTAACTGCACAACACCTCTAGTCTCACAGATAAGTCTGCAAGACCAAAATTAGTGTGCCAAAACAAGAAGTTTTATAGATTATGAGTTCACCCATAAGAGAGTATCATGTTTCTCTCATGGGTATGAAAGAGGTAGCTCTGCCACCACCAAACAGTAGACTGAGAGCAGAGCAAGACATCATGAAGGCACAGTGAAAAGGATATCTGGTGTCCATTTTACTGGGAAAATAAAGAATAAGGTGGGTACCTCAAGGCTAACACAGAAGAGCAGCTAAAAAATGATAGTCACTCTAATAGTCAGCATGACAACATTTAAGTAGCTTTGTGGATTGGACTTCAAATGTCTATGCCTTAGCTGACCAGCTCAGTAAAGGAGATCTTAGGATTGCCCTGCTTCACACTGCAATTCATTCAAATTCTCATTCATTCTAAATGTAGAGCTTGAAATCAGGAAGAGTAAGAAGCTTTTCACCCTGGGCATATAAAAATAAAACCAAAGAGCTGACAAAAAATGCTGTAGATTGCCGCGTTCTTTCAGCCACGCCTGATAGATAGCCTAGAGTGGGCAGCCTCCAGGCAGGGGGCTAACGCAGCTTCCAAGGGTCCAGACCTGAAGACCGCTGCCAAGGGCGAAACAGGTCCAGTGTCTGTAGAACGGATCACGCCGTGACCCCGCTCTACGAGTCCACTAAAGTCCCAAAGGAAGCACCCCTCAGCTGGGTGCTGACACTGTTCGCAGTGCCAGTCACGGGCCCAGGCCTGCGTATCAGGCAAGGTAGAATGTGGCTCTCGGTGGACTGCAACGTGTTGAGTGAGAGAGGGAGACGAAAGAGGGTAACCAACCAGGTTTATTCCAAAAAGAACAGGGAGATCTCCACCCCCCACAAGGGCAGGGGGCAAGTTTAATACTCATACAGCATGGGAGGGAACAATTAGGACAGCCAATACAAACAGGCATTACAACATTAACTCCCAATCATACTATATTAAGTGGGAGGGGAGAACACATCAATCAACTGGGAACCAATCATTCGACGCAAAAGGGGGGAATGTTCTGGAAACTTAGCCTGACAGACAGCTTTGATCCTCCCCTTCAGGGCGTGGAATAGAAACTGAGAACCTCCCAGGAATAAACCACTCTTCCCTTAGGGAGGGTGGGATTATACCAACTGTTTTCCTAAAAGCAAAAAAACTGAGTCCATTTCACAGTTCATTCTCCGGGCCATCTCGTGTCTGGGACTCCTCTAACCACTTGATCGCAAGGGCCGAGGCGACCACTGGGGTCGTCTGGGCCCCCACAGTAGATCTTACATCATAAGGTGGGACATCATCTGCAATTCATAAGGTGGGACACTACTGCAGGAGGACATGCCTGAGTGGTAAAAGCAATAAATTATCAAGGGCTGGAGAACAGAGATGTACTCTCTAGCTGGCATATGTGCTAACAGTAATAAAATAATCTTTCTAGTTCTCATGTCCATCACAGAGACTGGGAGAAGCAGAGGAAAGCGTCCAGCACCTGGGGCAGAAGCACTGTTTAGCTGTGTTCCAGTCAGGCAGAGCCCCAGCAGCAGTGCCAGTGGGGCTGGGGACAGGCCTGAGGATAAAGTCCTGTGTCCTGCTAGGCACAAAGCTGAGCAAGGACAGAGAACCTGCAGATAAGGGAAAAGATTTTTCTCCATAGCAGAAGCCCTGGCTGGACTGTGTGGTTTGGGGGGGTGGTGCTGTCTGTCTCCTTGGGGGGTTTCCAGCCCCCATGGGATAATGCCCTGAGACCTCATCTGACTCCATGGCTGAGTGGGGGGAAGGGGGTTGGAGTGAAGACCTCCTGAGGCCCCTGGTGGGCTTAAGTATCTTACACTGAACCAATGTTCTCAATTCAAGGAGGACATCAGAATGCTGCAGAGGATTCCTGGAAGACCTAATTAAGGGAGAATTAAGTAACTGGAAAAGGTGCAGTGCAGAGGAAGATTTTAAGGATCTCAATCTTTTTACCTTATTAGATTAGTGGATGCATTGATACTGTTCTTAAGCGTGACTTAGTAAGCACAAACCTGGTAGCAGAGGGCTCTTCAGTCTGCCAGAAGTTATAACAGGATCTAATGACTGAGACAAAAGAAAAACTACAGAAAGAAAAAGCATGGATATTTATTAAAATGAACAAAATTAAGTCAGAATTTGTGAAAATCCTCTAGTCTCAACAGAATTTAAATAGGCTCAGTTAGAGCTGATATTTGAGCCTTTTATTCTGAGAATCTTGAGCACTGAATAACTTCTTTTAAAATAATTAACACTGGGTAGAGGTTTTCTTCTGACCAAAAGAAAAAGAAAATATATATATAAACCATTAACTAAGAAGAGGCAAAAGTAAAGTCTAGGAAGAGAGCTTATGGAGGAAAAGAAACCTAAGTCCAAAGGACACAAAGGTATGGAGTTGAGCAGATGACAACTATAAGCTGACATTTTAGAGAGGATGGAAAAGAGGTACTTGCACTAACAGTTCATTCTGGCTTTGTTGTGACAGCTCAGTAGAGTTACCAAAACCTCAGATGACCAGCAAATCAGGCATTATGTCCATAACTTTGCAGCACACATTGAGAAGGAAGATTACATGAGGCAAGAACCATCTTTCTGTGTTGAGAAGGTGGTGTGCCACTCGTATTGCTACTGGCCAGTACCATTAGGAGTTGTCAAGACATAATAACAGCACGACCAACACTGATGCACATTCAGAGCAGTCCTTTATTGTGTTCTGGACTTGAACCAATGCTGTGTAGGGCAGAACTGTTCCTTACAGTTCCATAACAACTGGATGGAAAGGCAAATCAGAAGGTTAGATAAATGTCAGAGACAAATAACTGCCTGTACATGGTTAATATTTATTTCTAAGTACAAACACAACAGAAAAGAGCAATAAGCAGCTGAAAATGCAATAAGAATACTTGTAGGCATAAAACACAGGTGTTTGAGAGAAATGTCATAAGTAATGAGTAATTTCAATATTGTTTGCAGGTCTGGTGCTGAGCTAAAAGCAGAAGCTACAGTCAGCACCTGTCCTAATACCATAGTGACATTAAAAATATATTATAAAGGGTTTTCAGTGTGATCAGATTCACACTTCTTTAAAGGACATAGAAAATAACTAGTAAATATTTCGCTTTGTATTGCAGCCATTGTTCAGTGTTGCTTTAGTTAGGGGTGTTGGTGTGGTGAGTGAAGAGCTTCAACAAAGGAAAATGCAGAAGTGCTTAAAAAACATTAGAGTACGAATGGTTTCTTGCATGAAGAAGTTTGATGATGCCTTCTGGGATTTGGAACTGTCTTTCATAAAACTTAAGCAGCCAAGCAGCAAGATTAATTATATCTAAAAAGACTACTACATTTAAAGTCCCTCCTTTTCACTAACATTTCCTGTTTCCTAAGTGCTGCATGGTATGCAGTACTGTGCCAGTTGTGTGTGCCTCGCCTTGCAGATGGTGAGGGTAAGGTTCCAAAGAAAGAGCCATGCAACAAGGAGCCTGCCATATGAACACCTCTTGAACGGCCATCTTCTCTATAAGCATATGCTCCCAACCACCCCTATTATCTTCCATGAAATGGGTTTGGGATCAGCTGGGTTCTTCAGTGTCAGAAACCTGAAAGGAATCAAATTTTTTAAATTGCACAGTATAAACACAATGAATGCAGTGACTGACAAATGCAGTCTGAATTATAAGTGCAAGCTATAGTAGCCCATAATTTCCATTTGGCAGTATCCTTACAAGGCTACTTTATCACACTGCTGCTGGACTATGTAATGGAAAGGTCAGAGAAGCTGTTGGTTGGATAAGATCTCTGAGACCATGTAGTCCAACTTTTGACTAATCACCACCTTGCCACCCAGACACCATGGCCTAATCAGTTAATGAACAGTTCCAGGGACTGTGACTCCACCACCTCCTTGAGCAGCCCATTCCAATGTTTAACAAACCTTTCTCTGAAGAAATTCTTCCTGGTGTCCAGAACTCCTTCTAATGTCCCAATGTCCAGATTCAGTACCAATGATATTTTTTCTGCAATGGTACAAGAACCTTGCCTATCATCAACAATATTTCTTCCAGAAAAGTGCACTGAATCACTGCAAGATGCTTTCTTGATAACTGATTCTTCAGGATTATATTTGTAAGTCAATGAGGAGCCCAAGTTCTGTTTAATTGCTAGATTTTTATTTATATTAATTCAATGTATTTAAAAGGCTGCAGTGGTTGGAATTGAAAGGAGGTTGTTACACTATTGAACATTTATCCTTTCGGATGACAAAAAAAATCTGTCACTTAACCTGATGGCAATGAAAGACAGTACATGAATCACTGCTTGAGGAAACCAATTTATTTAGTCACTGTGTCACTGTTATTTATTACTTATCAGCACATGCTGTTAGTTCAGTTAAATACAAGAAACCAAAGCTCTCTTCCAGCCTTCTCCCCTTCTCAATTTTTAAAAACACACAAAAAACAAGAAAAAAATTACATGAATCTGCAGTGCTAAGCCTTTAGGTTTACTGTGCTTCTTTTGTTTTAACTAATCTTTGTTTATTAAACTTCTGCAGCTAAAGTTTGGGGATTATTAATCTTACTCAGTAGCTAAAGATAAAAGTTAGTAGAGAGAGGACAAAAAGAAGAAATTAATAGGAAGACAAAGTGTTGATTGCAACATTTTACCAATAAAAATACAAGGAGCTGCAAAGAACAAATATTTTCTCCCATTTGTATACAAAGAAGTAAGAAATGAAAATTCCTAATTTTTGTATATGTGCAGATATGTCATTTAAAACATTAGTAGTAAATGTATCTGCCATTTCATAATATAATCACAGGTGTATAAAACCAACCATAATCAGTTCAGTATCACTTTTCCTTCTGCTCTTTGTTTCCTACATGTTCTTTGTTTAAGACATGATGAGAGCAGATAACTGAATTTTTGTTCCTCATGAGAATATTAAACAAAGAATGCATGTTCGTGTTCTTTGCTTAAAGTTACAATTAACATGGGAAGACTTTCTTATTAATAATAGAAATATAAAAGGTAAAATAAATTATATGAATATAAAATCTACTGGTCTGGGGAAAAATTGGCATGTGGAGATCTGCTTAATAAGTACCATTGCTGAAGTAACAATAAATTAAAGTTATTCCACCCCAAACTGTTTTAGAAGGTTAAAGGGATAGACTGAATCACAATTCTAACTAGGGTTACACGTCAGCTGTGTCAAACTATGCCTACTGATTCCTGACCCTGATTCCAGTTTGCAGCGATAAGCATGTGATAGATCCCAACAGGTTTAGGGGCTACTATTCATCGCTGGCCCTCGCTTTGGGTGAGTTCATCATGTTCTCACTTTGGGTAAGTTCATTCCTTTTGGTTTTTAGTGAAAAATACTGGCAACACTTCCTTTCTTCTGCAGCAAGTGGAGGTGTAGTTAGGGGCTCCCTGTTCTCACCTCTTTTTTTTTTTTTTTTTTGTTTGGCTTCCCAATACAAATTTTAGTGTTAATTTAGGTTGCAGTGAAGTAATATTTTTTTTAAATGGTCCACTGAAAAGTGTTTCAGGCATTCACATCTTTGACATGCCATACTTTTCATGAGACAATAAAAATCTTACTTAACTTCATTCTCAATTCTTAGGCAGCCAATTTTTTTATTAAAACATCCCAAATTAGAAAAAGTGCAAGGAATAGTATTCACCAGGCTGGACCCCACCCGGTGAAACAGGCACAGATACCTGCAGAGCTTCATTATTCATGCTAAGGAAACAAGATTCACCAACCAGAGATTTAGTAAAACCATCATCTCCCATTTCCTGTACCAGTTTATTACACCAGAGGAGAGTAATTTACTTATGACAAATAACACTATGCCAAGACATGTATGGAAGCACTCTCCATGAACAATGAAAATACAGACATTTTCTCAATGTGCTCTCCTGCAAAGCAGACATGACGTTTGCATTTTTGAAAAGAATATGCAGATTAGTTAGCAAAACCAGTGAAAAAACTCCATTATTATGCAATCTAATGCTAATATTTGAATTACAGACTAATATTTGAATAATAGACATATTTGAATGGTCTAAATACTACCTAATCTTGGTTCTAGCTCTTAAGAGGTATCCAATGTAAAAGAGTAAAACTCAGTTTAAAGGAAATTTGCCTATTGCCTAAATAGGGTCCTACTGTAATAAATGCTGCCTATTTCAAGTTCCTTGGAACAGTATCAATACCTCTTCAGCATTTCAGTAGAAAGATAAATTCCGTAAGAAACCCATTTCTTTAAAATACCTTTACACCTTTTAAAGAAGGTAATATATTAATAGAATTGTTTAGATCCACTAAGTATTTAAAAGGTTTAGTAGAAATTGAGGATGGAAAAGATATTACCTGCCTTTACAGCGGCAGAAGGTGCCTTCACCTTCTGCATCCACTTGAGTTCCAGTATATCTCTATGTAAGTGCCCTGATGAGGCCAGGAAAGTAAATTGGAGAAGATATCAAACAACACATCTTAATTTTGCCTGGGATATAGAGCAAATAGCTTCCTAAAATGATGGTTTAAGGAGTGCCATATTTGTAGCAAAGCAATCTTACACCCGTAGTGATACAGGAACTGGTGCAGTTAAAGAAACAGGGGACTGAAGCAGAAGCACTGGGATATGCTCTGTATAGAAAATCCCCCTTTATGAAGAAAAAAATGCTACAGTTGCTAAATCGTGATGAAGAGCAACCTTCCTATCCCCAGTTCCAGCAAACTGGGTTATTGCATCCTAGATCTGAGGAGCTACACTACGACTGAAGTAACCAGGCCCCAGCCTTTCCACTCATCTCACGAAAATGAGAGCATCACTTCATCCTTCAGCTTTCCAACTTTGTATCAAAGTACACAGATAATAAAGTGTCTTTGCTCCTACCTTGTATTCGTCTAAATTGCAAGTCATTCCCCTTTACTATTCTGCTCCCATTCACCTTATTATGTAGGGAAAAGTACTGCTTACAAGTTGTTTGTACAGTTTGGGCTCTGCTCTTAATACGTGACTCTTTGAAATAGACATTGTTAAAGCAACACAGCCCCCTAGTGTGGATGCAATCCAAGAGTTCAAATCACACACAGTTTTAAGGCACTAGCTTCCACCAGACTACACATAGAAACAATAGACTTCAACAAAAAACCTCTATCCAAAGAACAACAACAATGAAAAACTCAAAACCGTACACACAGAAAATCTGCACCGGCCAATAATCAAGAATGTAGATTTAATAAAAATTTAATAGCTAAAATAGTTGACATTTGGAGCAGTTCAACTAACATTTTTGAGTGAAGGCTTTCAAGAAGATGGAATTAAATCATGGACCTTAATTCTGATGCCTCATATCTTATGGACTGGAAGAATGAGGGTTATCACTTACGTAGTATAATCCGGCACCATTTTCAGTAGTTGGGATTTTCACTACTCGTTCCGTTGTGCCAACACAGCAAATTCAATCAGAATGGTGCCCCAGGTTAGAAGCAGATGGGCAGGATTCCCTGTGTGAATGAGTTTCCTGATGTGGTTCTCTACATATCCACATGAACACTGCACAACAGCAGGGAGGAGACCAGGCCTGGGAATAAGCAACCTAACCAAAATGTATACATAGTTCCTCACCAGAGTTCATATTCAGCTTAAATGTCATTCCCAGTACTCGTTTCTGCCTGCCTTTAAGGCTAGAGTCAACATGCTTAGACTAAACACTTTTCTAGTCATGTCTCATGTCCTGTGCTCCTCTGGTGACCTTAGGAGATTTTATCTGCATCTGCCCCACTCCCAGTAGATATGCTTTCAATACAGGCATGCAGAACTGCACACAGTATTCCAGTGAAGTAAAACAATTCTTAAGTTAGATTGACTGGAGTCTAAAAACACAAGATGGGATGCAAGACTTCAGATTAGATGGTGTAGTATTTTCATCTAGAAAAACTTTGCAGAATCAGATACAAAAGACAAAAATTCAATTTTGAGATTGACAATAACCAACAGAACCCATGGACAAAAATTATATTTTCATACTGTTTGAAAAAAAATATGATGCGGTGAATGAACAAATGAACATGTTCTATTCTCTGGTTATTTTAGGTTTGGGGTTTCTTTTCATAAAACATGTAATATTTGGTTTTAAATTTTTGGGATGTTTTCTTACCTGACTACAGAGTCAGGTTGATTAAATGTTATGTGGCTAACCCTTCCTACAAGCAGTAGATTTTTTTCCACCTTTTATGTACTCTGTTTACATGTTTAATATTAATGCAACCCAGGTCCATGAAACATATTTCAGTCCCTCCCCCACAAAATCAAATACTTTTAACACCTTTATTTGGCCATAAATAAGGTGAGCAAACTTTTTTTCTTCTCTACATATCTTGCAGATTGACTTAGCAATAAACATGAAGGTTCAGACTACTGGGACTAAATTGCAGGACTTTTTAATCAGTTTTAAATTTGGTGTCTATGCTCCTAAAGTTATGCTGTTCTTATGTTTCTGGATTAATTAACCACCTCATCTCCCTTCCTGACTAAAGGACTTATTTCACAATTAATCTTCAATTATCTTCTATAAAAAGGGCATATTTACCAGCGTCAGTGATCTCATAAAGCTAAATCAGTGCTTATAATTTTAAGATAGGCATGTAAAATGGTATACAATAATTTACTATGCACTCATATGCATAAAGCCTTTCTTCAGTTGCTGTTTTTAGAGGAGGGTTGGCATGCTCTGTCCACAGAAGAAAAAAAAAGTAACTTCAGTTATGGTGACTGCTTTTATAAACTGATCTTGAAAAAAAATAATAGGAATAACCAAGCAACCATTAACACACCTTAAGGCTCTGACATTAGATGGAATTAGCTGGTGAAAAGTCATTTTGTCCCACTGCAAGGTGCCCCTGAAGTGGATGCTGTTTTTGAAACCATGCTCCTTTAAATACAGACAAGGTTGCAGGGAAGTACTATCCAGCTGATTCCTTTGGCAAGACTCCCAATGCAGCACTGAATAGCTCCTGTATGAGATGGCATTTAAACAGTATCCAGTTAGAACAGCAGCATCCTACATCGCCTGCTCAGATTATCCAACTCCTTATTTTTTCAAATACACTTAGGAACAACCTGTAGTTATCAGTGATGAAAACTTTCATTTACTACAAATAATAATTACAATATTTTCCAACAGCAAAGGACATATTTTATAGCTTAAAAAAGATTACGGCACCAAGTCTCTTAGGCAAAATATTTTTGAGAGCAAATACTATACTGAAAAGTGTTACAAGTGGCACTAATTCTTTTCTGAGGAAATGTTTGTGATTCACCTCTCAAAACTGGCATATTGAAGTCTATTTATTATTCTCTACGAAATCACCACAACAGCAAAGCCTCCAAACAGAAATAAATACTGTTGGCTCTCTGTGGAGTCATACCTTTTTATTTACCTAGTACACACACAATCAACTCTCCTCCTCCTCAAAACAGCACTGTGCACTATCCATGAGGACAGCCAAAATTCATTAGAAAGTATTTTTGTAGCAGTCTAAAATATAATCTAGATCTTTTTCAGGCTGACCAATACCCAGTGTATAATACTTGTTTCCTGACAAATTGGTTGATTAAAACCCAGTAACAATATTTTAAGGTTTCATAAATAATTCAATACATTTTACATACAAATTGCATCTTCTTCCAAATGAAATATTAAATTTATTTTTCAAGGAAAAATCACAGACGTATTTAAAAGTGGAAAACAAAATAGCTGTGTAACAAATATTATAAATATACTGGATTTTTTTATCTCTTCAGTGATACAAATCAGTGCAAGAACACACATAATTTAGCTGATCTGTTTTTAACTTAAGCAGCAACAGTACAATATCCTAAAAATGAATTAGCACTTCTGTAATCAATCACATTAAGCATCACATATGATTTTTTTTATTTTATTTTTGTAAACAGCTTAATTGAATTTTCTTGGAATCCTTCTCATCTTTTAATTTCAAATTCAATTAGGCTGTAATTACAAATCTTCTCCGTCACATGCATAGTAAACCTGTTTCATCTCTGTCACATTACATGCTAAAGTTACCATTTGCAACTTCTTGATATGGAGCTTGAAATAATAACCTTTAACAGTTCAATGTGCTACAAAATGAACTTTTTAAAGGTAACCTGGGAAACCATTAGGAAAATAATAAATGCCATACACCTCTGGAAAGTAGGCAGTAGAAGGCAACTACATTCTAGTTTATATTTTCTTCCAGCAGTGTTTTCGTGTTGCCAAACAACTGCAAATGTGTTGTTTTGTATTGTAACTGAATTAACTTCATCCATGTGGCTTCTTCTGGTGACACAGGAAATGACCTTGCAAGTGAGCTTTTGCACTTCCACAGCAGGCAAGGTGAGTATTCAGTGCCTTAAAGATCTAAGTGTAGCAGCACTAAAATGTGTATTTGAAGTCTAACACAGCTTCCCCAGCCTATGACTTTTTAAAAGAGAAGACTGCACATCCAGGTTTTTCCAGCTGCCTTTCTATGATTACTTCCTTAGTTTCTCTGGACTCAAATAGAACACAAGTTCACCAGCTAAATGAAATTAACCAAAGACAACACAAACATTTGGAGACAGTAAAGTTACCTCTGGACTTGTGTGTATATATTCTAACTTACACCTCTTACACCCCCCATTTCCTAAAGATAATAGAAAATATGTTGATGCTGTGGATAACACTACAGTCAGGTACACTTTTCCCAGGTCCCTGACATCACTTAGTGAATGCACAAAGTAATTTTCTCAGCTGTATTTAATGAAGGTTTTAGTTTATTATCAAATTTACACTGCACTAACATTTTACAATACTGTTGATTCTAGAGGAAATCAGTCATACTTAAGAAATATACAAGAATCTTGCTACAGAAAAGGGTTTAAAAGGAAACAGGAAATAAGAAAGGGAATAAAGAGAAGGAAGAAAAGGGATAAAATGGAAGAGTAAAAAGAAAATTATTAACTTTAAAATAATTCAAAACATCATATCTGAACAGAATAAGGTTTATCTTAACAGAATAAGGCAGTAATATTACAAAATAGCATGGGTAAATTATCTCTCCTACTGTTGCTAAGTATGTAATTGGCTAAGTAACAACCAAGGAAAATTCATGAATAAAAATACATCATTTTACTTAACAAAGACTACAATTGTAAACTTCATATCTTTAAAGAAAAAAATTGGTGTCTGAATATGTAAACAATCACACAAATATTTTAATATGCTTTGATTAGCAGCCAGATATAAAACCAGCACTAATTCTAAAAAATTAAAATAATTTTAATTGTTGCAAGATATTATAGCATGAAAATTAATCCTAAAATTCAATATATTTATAAAGGAATACATTGAAGTGGATAAAAATAGAATTTGTAATTTAAAACCTCATAAATAAATTAAATGCCTTTTCTAAAAAAACATACTGAAATTAGGTGGATTTTCCTACTTTTAGGGGACATGAAAGTATGACTATGTCAGTTGAATGTTAAGAGCTCAAGGTCTTCTGAAATGTTTAATTTGCTAATTATGCCAAATATTCAAAAGATAAGCTTTACAGTTAGGAAGAAACTCGGCTTTCTTCTGTTATAATACAAAAGATAAAAGTGGAAAAGAGTGACAAAACTATGTGATAGTGTAAAAAACTCTGCTCTTTCAGGCACTTTCATAACTCTGAAAAGAACATGTTCAGCTGTTTATTTGTAAGGTAAAAAACCTTTGCTTTAGGAACTCAAATTTCAAAAAATTGAGTATGCTTTTAAACATATCATCACATTTTAATTAGAATACCTACATTATGATGGAATGGGCCCCAAGAATAATTAAGTAGTCTCAAATCCCTTCCAACCCTAACCATTCTATGATTCTAAGTTTCTACAACAACCCTTCTGGAAAGCATCAGGTTCCTGGCACAGCTCTATACATGGTGTGACTCTTTGAGGAAGTAACCCAGCACAAGGACACCTCATCTCAGGGAGGCACCAACCTCTCTGTTTGGGCATATCATGGAAGCAGCACACCAAAGGCAACAGAACCACTGAACCACAGGTCAGGATACACAACACAGTCTGAATGAGGTGTGTCATACCCAGGCAAAACATACTGCAGCACTGAAGAGAACAGACACCACCTTCTTCAAAACAAATACTGAAAATGAAATCTGAACAGTCTTAGGGCTGTTTTTTGACATCACCAGCTTTCATCAGAGCCTTAATAGCTCTGGCCCTCATCTCAAGCTCCAGAAGCTCCAGCTGTTGTGCTGATGGCTGAACATCTTCTGATGGAGGAACACCTAAGGTTGCTGCTTTGTGCTCCGTTGGGCTGGACTCTGCCAAGCCCAGTATCTCATTTACGCTCTTCTCAATGTCCTTCTGAAGGTCATCTATCTGACCAGCTCCACTTCTGACAGTGCTCTCTTGCGCATCTGGGCCATCCTCTTCATTGCATGGGCCTTCTATGTCACTATCATATGCATCTGCATTTATGCTGAGGACATCACTATCTTCTCCCTTGCCTGTAACACAAACATAACAATCATAGAGTTGCCTAACACAACTGTTTTTACCTCAACTTTAAAAAATCACTTCTGCTTAAAGTGTTACACTGCAAATTAAGAGTGAAAAAAAAATTTGTAAGATAACCAATTCCTCTTCTTTTTCTCGTCCAACTTTTAAAACTGAGCTAATTTATACAAGTGTTAACACATTTTTATACCAGTCTAAAAGAACACGCAGTATAGCAAAGCAGCAGTACCAGAAAAATTTATTCCCTCCTATGAAGTTACATGACCTATTTTCCTAATTAAAATGTCGTAAGATTTTATATCAAGGAAAGCTTCTGCAGTGCAAAACTGATTTTGGTTTATCTTTTAAGTAAAACTAATTTTCAGGATGCAACTTCAGAAATTACACTCAACTATGTTTTGTATTTTAAAAGGAGTGAGGCATAACTAAAAATTAATAGAAACTCCACTTATAGTGCAACTACTCCGACTTTATCACAAGTCTTTCAGATATATTTAACTCAGATGTAAAAACACGAAGGAATTTATGACTTTGGTTTTTAATGGTGGCTGAAAGTTGGAGTTTATTTTTAAAAACATAATTAGAAGAGGAGGCAGTGCAATAAAATAAAAGCAAAGCTCTGTGAGAACCTAACTTTTCTCTCAGTTTGGCTACAGCAAGACTTGCTTTGACACACTGAAGAAGTTATTACTATTTCTCCAGCTTTTATATCTGTGGAAACTTAGAGGAGGATGGGTTCCTGCTTAAAATGAATAATGTATATTCAGATGATGGTAGAGTTACTGATTATAAAGACTTTATAACTGATTTTGGTAGTACTATTTTTACCACTTGCATAGGAAAAGCAAGGCTTTAAAAAAGATTTTTTTTTTTTCATTTTAACATGCTTTTTGGTACCTGTATGCATTTGGTTTTAATACATAAAAATTGCCCAAAAACCTTAGCAAAGACCTACTTTTCTTGGGGTTTACAACATTCCTACCATCCTGAGGGTGTGAAAAAAAAATCAATACTCACTACTTGCAAGGCTATAAATGCAATTTTTCTCCTTAAAAAACAAAGGGAGGGAGGAAAGAAGGATCAAAACATCTCAAAATGGTTTTATAAAGAGTAGTAACAGTTTAAAACATTTAGATTTTATGGATTCAGCATTGAAAATTTTCTGTACTATAGACAGTTAATTCAGTTAATCACTGCTGATCACTCCATATCAGGCTATGGATTGTCACAGCATTTAAGTTCAGATTTAAGAATTCTGCATACTCACCCTGAGAATGATTTAGGATCTTTGTTATCAGTCCAGTACCTCCTAACACTAGTTTACTTGACTGTAAAAAGCAGGCATAATGCTGGTAAAAACAGCATCTTTAGAAACATACACAGCTAAGGTATGTGGCACCCCAAAAATTCCAAAGAAAGCTAACAGGAAAGCATATTCAGCTCATGAAAATGTATGGCAAGACATATAAAGAAGCTTACAGATAACTTCGCCTTTTTTTTTTTTTTTGCAAGATAAAGCACAGTTTTGAAATAATAAAATCTAAAAACCTAAAATATAAACAAAGCTACAGAAAATCATCCTCACAGCAGTGTGTATAAAAACTACTCATGAGATGAACATACTTTCTTTTCATAGGTCTTCTTTGATCCTAAGTAGTCTTGCCCTGTTCCTACTGTGACAGTAACTTCAAGATTTATGTTTCAGTTTCAGATGCAGTTTTCCCTATTTCCCACACCATTTAGTCAACTTTGAACATTCTTTTTAACTTTACATTGCAAGTCACAGTGTATGGGAAAGATCATAATGGGAAACAACAGGATAAAGAAATGGTAACTCTTCTGTCTTCATAGTATCAGTCAGTATTTACCTAACATGCCGGTCAACCAAGCAGCATTTCCATGGATCAAAAAATCAGGTGCATCAGTGGATCACAGTTCAAAGACTGAAACTTAACATCTGGGCCTGCTCATTCTAATTCACTGCCAAAGTTAAACTCACCTGTATTGGCTGGGATGGAGTTAATTTTCTTCACAGCAGACTGCATGATGCTGCTTTTGGATTTGTTTCTGAAATGGTGTTGATAACAGAGCAGTTTGGCTGCTGCTGAAGAGTGCTTGCACAGCTTCAGGGCTTTCTCTATTTCTCACTCTGACTTCCTAAAGAGTAAACTAGGGGTCTTCAAGAGGCTGGGAAGGCCACACAACCAGGACAGCTGAGCCAAACTGACCTGTATGCTCCACCATACAACACTGGCATTTGTCTTCCCAAGAAACTGTCATGCATGCTGAATTTCTGCTTTCCAGGGAATGGCTAAAAATCTGGCTGCCAATGGTATTCTGTCTTTAATTTTGCTTTGTTTCAGTGCACAGCTTTTGCTTCACTTACTAAAGAGTCTTTATGTTGACTCTTAAGTTATTCTCATTTTGTTTTGCTGAGTCACTCTACCCCACTGGGACAAGTAACTGAGATGTTGGCATATGCCTACTGCTGGCTGGGGCCAGCCCACCATAGGATTCCTTTTGGAATTACTTGGTCACACTAAGAAGAAACAAAATATTAAGTTGCTCACATCTATCCCAGACTTGTATGGATGAGAAGCCGGGCAGAACAACCTTGGGCTCTATTTAGAACATGAAACCTCCAAAACTGTGTAATTCAGTGCTCATACAAGGGTTTTGGCCTACAGATGCTTAATGAGCTAACAGGCTTTATTTCCCTCTTTTGCACCCGTGTTTTTACACAGTAATAAGGATCATGGCTAGCATTTCACATTATCTTTTGCATTTTGGTAACTTTTACTTTTTCCTTCATCTGTAGTTGAAAAATTAATTTTAGCACACTTAATTCCACTTTTAAATTTTATTTTATCCACTCCTGCTTATCCTCTCATTCTCTCTTCTTTTTCCCACAGCTTCTCAGGCTACAGTGCAGAAGAATGACTGGAGTTATACTTTCTAATTTATACGATGTTCTCAAAAGGTCTTTAAAGCTAACATCTTGAGTGGAGCCACTGTTATAGCCCAAAGCCACCATGATACTCTGGCTGATTAAGTAATAAAAAACAATAATGCAATCACCTGCAATAGTCATCAATTCCATTTGATAACATAAAAGTAGAAGAAACCTGCAGGAAATCTGTCAGTTTTAAGATTCCTCCATACAGTACAACAAGCAACATTTAAAGGATTCTTCACAATCATTGCAACTCACTCCTTAGAGTTCTGATCCTCTTTTGACTTTCCTTTTCCATTTAACTCTTCTCACTAACTACTTCAGAAAAGAAACATGTTTCGCAAAGTTATTTCAGGAGACATCTTTTAGACAAAATTCTGAATTGTGAAATAGCAGTTGCAAGAAGCAAATAAAGTTAGATCTTTGCAGAAGAGAAATGTAGCTTAGAAGAATTTGCAACATTCTTTAACTGGAAATGCTATTTCTGATATTTCTGCATACAGCCAGTGAAAATGAAAATAAACAGACTGAGACAGAAACACCTACAGTTCTAGTGCTTCATGCACTGAAACTAACACTGGGAATTGTTATATGTGCTGATTTAATGACTGGAATAAAACAAATACTACTGAAGGCTAAAAATACTGTTTTCTTGTGTAAAAAAAACAAATGTGCACCAATAACTTACTTGCCTTTGCATTTTCTATTCTGCCAATCACTGTACTACTTGAATGTCTCACAAGCTGCATTTTTGCATTTAAAAAGAGAAAGTACACAAGACAAAATGTTCTTTCCCAATGATTCAAAAATTTGAGTGCGTACATCTGCTTACACTGACTTCAAGTGAAATAAGGCAGCTAACACAAGTGCTGGGTGTCAAGTACTTTTTTTTTCATTGGACCTCAGCTCTGTACAATCAGATCAGATTTGTACAATCAAACAAGGCAAGTTATCATATACCAAGACTGAAAGAAATTCCTAAATTACAAGCAGTCCTTTGGCAAGCAGTTATTATTATGGATTTCTGTGAATGCAAAACCAGAGTACTGTAGACTCATATAGTCATCTCAGTGTAAAATAAACCTGACACTCATTTCAGCAAACAGAAGTATTACCAATCACCTGCATATAAAAAAAACTTGAATGAAGTTCCTCATTAGCAGAAAAACTAGATATAAGGAGCCACACAAGCCCTGCAAGAGCTTCAGTCATGTTCCAGAAGGTAAACTAGCAAACTCTGAAGAACTGCAGTTTCCTTCTAGCCACAAAAAACCCTCCATTCCTACAGACCTAAGAAGTCAAAGTTTCTAGAATGTCTTCTTCAATGTCCCCATCACCTTTTTTGCAACTGTACATGCAGGAGAAGTTCCAACCCTATGTAAGCTAATTTCTAAGAGGATGCTTCTCTGTGACTGCAGCTACTGTTCACAAGAGAGCTGTCAGCCACCTGGAATTAGTCACTGGCCAACATCGAGAACACAAAATTTCAGCTTTCTCTACTACATACCTTGTTTTGATTCCTGACCTTCCAGCTTGCTGTCTTCTCTCAGAGAAGAAGTTGAGTCTATACTGTTGTCCTGTCTGGAAACAATCAAGAACACATTTTAATCACCATAATTTACAATTTAACAGAATGTTTTTAAGAAACTAAAAAATTATGAGGTGGTAGGCCAGTAAGACAGCTACAGTAGAAATAAAGGAAGAAGGAATACACAGAGAGCTAATGTGAGCACTTAAAAATGAACTTTTCATGTTTTGCCTTCTGATACACAAGGGTAAAGCAATTATTTCCACTACAACCTTGCCTTTAAGAGTAACAATCCTCAATGGTTATAACTGAGGAACCACAGCTGAGTAGTTAAAAAAGTAGAGCTCCTCATATTAGGAGCTCTTCTGTAAAACTCAAAATAAATTGTCACACAATTAAATGCTTTGGGAAAATAATAGTTTCTGCTGCAGTCAAATACTATCTATTGTCTCATTTTGAAAGTAAAAAGGTATTTTCATGAAATTATCATCAGCCCATCACCACCCCCTCCTAAACCACAATTTTCTTGTTTCACAAAGGCCTATTTTTTAAACTGAAACTGTTTACAACTCAGCTATTACAATGTATTTAGTACTTGCATTTCTCTATTTCTTCTATTTAAAGATTTCTTCCCTTGACCTGCAGTGTTTCAACTCTTTACACAAGGGTAAAGAAGAGACACTTCTGTGAAATGTTAATGTCCTTCACATACTTCACACATAATAAATACATAAACTGTGAAAGTAAGGTAAAACATACAGGCACAGGTGGAAATATCCAGAATCACAGAAAGAGTTCAGTTACCCCATCTGATGAGCATTTTGACCATAGAATTGCCAAATTCCTAAACTGAATGTTGGTGTGGTATTGGTTTCATCTATAGTAATAGGGAATCAACGCAGCTCTCCCACCCATAGGAGCTTAACAATACTATAAAAAGGAAGCAGTATTCTGGTATCACAGATGTAAATACAATGTAAAAACAACTTGTCTTTCAGTAATGGCCTTTAGGATTTTTCTGAAATTGAACACATATCCATTTTCCCCTTGCTCAACAAGTTGTTTTTTTAACATGTATCCAATGGTTTTACCAAGAGGAGGAACCCCGTAACATTTCTAGCCATCGCGGTCTGAGAGGCAGTTATTTTCATTTCTATTTCCTTTTCTGCAGTGGCAAAGGCTACATCAACAGACTCTCCTTTTTCTCCCCCTGTTTTTAGTCATTGGGATATAAATGAGTGAAGTATCATGCAATAATTGATTAAGGAGAATAAACAGGTCAATACTCTTGGTAAGTGAAGCCTTGGACCTGGACCGGTCTGTTCTGCCTATTTATTGAACCACATGGCTATACTCTTTTTCCAAATGAGATGACAATAATCTAAATACGCCAACACACATGTGCCAGCAACTGCAAAGCGGACCACAGGTCAGAAGCTCATGCAGGACTGTGCTGCCAGAAATCAGACAGAATAAAAAATGTACACATCCTCCAGGATTTGCAGTGTCATACAGCTGAAAGCAGATGTTTGCAATTCACCAGCAAACCTCAAGCTAGTCTAGACAACAAGCAGGATGAGAGGTCTGGGACTAAGGTATCAAATAGACTATAAAAGGCCAAATTCCAAAAATAGACCAGGTTCTGCCAATTGAGGGACCATAATGGAGCACTAGATACCCCAGAGATTAACAGCATCAGCTACTGCAGACAATCACAGACCTGCACCTGCCATCAGAGAGGCCCACGTGCACAAGGAGGTCTGAGCAGCAGCTAGAGAAAGGATATAAGCCTTTTGGGCTTGTGTACCAGCAGCTGGGGACAGATGTGGATTTCGGACCAGTTACTGGTCAGCAGATATACAAGGAACCACCTGGTTTGGGGTTTTTTTGTTTTGTTTTGTTGTTGTTGCTGCTTTTGTTTTGTTTTTCCAGCAGCTCCTAACAATTTTTTATGTTTAGTTACGTAACTCTTGACCAAATTTAGGTTGTGATATACCCTGATCACTAAGAGTAGAAGTTGCTTAGGCTGTCCCTGCCTATATCCCATCCTCCTTCACAAACATGCTCTGTCATTTTAAACAGAATAGTCATCTCTCCACTGGACAGCAAAGTACCACTTGAAAAAGCCTGATCTTGTACCAGTAGTATCCAGACAACAGATTTCACAACTCTAGTATCACCTTAAGGTCTGATGAGGAATTGTAACCATCTGTCTTTGAGAGAAAACTCAGTGATCTCCACAGTTCAAACACTGGCTGTGAAATTATCCACAACCACTTCAACAGCCACATAAAAAGAAATTACTGACTTTGAAAAAATCACACACTGAAACGTGTTAAGTTTCCTCCCGATGCCTTGACTTTAATAATAATTACAACAAAGCCACATTCCTTTAGAGACTACCTACTGTCAGCAAACTAATTTTTAGGATGCAGAAGTACTTTTATAGCAAGTTTTAATCTCTCAGAATTGATTGGATTGGACTGCATTGCTGGTGAACCTTTATCGCTGTGCAACACGGAGGCGTAGAAAAACCATCCGAGTCCAAATCAGTAGAAAGAGACAGGCCGAGCCGAGTTTAGTAATTTTTCCAAAGTTTTTCTATGTTAGTCCACTAAGTGGGTTAGGCGGCACGAAGTAATTGGTTCTTCTGGCCAGCCACCCCGCAAGGGACTGACCCAACTCCTAGCACATAGCAGGCAAGTCTTTTCTAACTGAAATAATAACAATCTGGGAAAAACAAGAGCAGGTGCTAATGTTGATAAGTACTGGTAACTTTGTTTCTCTTAGCATGTATGGGAAAGACAGAGTTCTCACAGAATACTAGAGAGATTAAGAATTTCACTGCAAAAGCTGTGTCAGCATCAACAAACCTTTATGACTTTGTTTCATAGGCAGGCATTTTGCACCATCTACTGGCCCAACAGATGCATTTTAAGTTCATAGTTCAGTCTGGCTTTTGTTAGCCTTGTTTTATTTGTTTGCTAGGGAAAAAGATTTTTTCCCTAATTATCTGTACTGTGGTATACATTTAAGAAAAAGTAGCACCATGCCATGTCTTCAAACAATGGGAGCAGAAGGTATTTTAAAATTAAGGGGCATTTTACAAATTTCGTACTCTCTTCTTTCATGCTATGCTATCAAGTGACAACAATAATTTGGAGTTTCTCCATTTTGTCAGCCTTTAAAGATATTTCTCCCTCAAGATGGCAGTTAAGTTCAAAGTCTGTCCTCCAAATAATAAACTCAGCATGTTTAATTTATTTTTTTAAACAGAATAACATTTCCACAGTATGATCTTTTCAGCAGAAAGAAAATAACTACAGTTACAATGTTGTAAATTTAAATTTACCTTATTTTATGTAGAGCATGCATTTCATGTTGGCATGCACCACACTAGTGTAATGCTTAACTGGGCTAACACATAACTTGCTACAAGAATTTGTCTGGCTCTCAAAGACCTCTGGGTTTGAGGGTGATTTGGTACCAAACTCCAGTAGATCATGCAAAGTAAGGTAAAAACACAGCAAAGGTTAGGAAAAGAAGTACTGGCAGAGGAGCAGATGGCTAAGGATTAAGACAGTAGTTCTACAATGCTGGTGATGGGGATACCAGGTTTCAGAGGTAACAGGGGCTGGAGACCAGGAGGAAAAGTTTTGTGGCAGAAAAAATATCTTAATCAACTGGACTAGAAGGAAGTCTGAAAACAGTCTGAGACAGTTGTGCTGATACTTTATTTACAGGGCTTTTAGTTATTGCTAATCTTCAGTGAGAACTGAGATCAGTATCTCCGTTATTTTTGACATGATGTACCTTCCTGAATTAAAATTTGACTTCGCTCTTAGTTCCAGGTCTAAAAAGACATTTCTATAGGTCCCAAGTCTTTGAAAGATTCTTGCAAATTCTTGTTCCAAGGATAATTTTCAATGACAAATGAGAACTAAAATAATTAACAAGCAATAAGTAGCAAGTTAAAAAACAAAAGGGAAAGAAGTCCTTACAAAGTAGTTCTTCTCAAGAACAGTATCTCAAAAGACAGATGCTAATCAAATAGTTTAATGAGCTAAGAAAAGTCCATCAGTCCTGTTACAGGTGAAGTTTGAGGACACCAGAAGAACAGAAGGCAGTGAAGCAAATCAGCCAAATGCTTATATATCTGTTCAGTGACTCATGTAGCCTGTTGTTACAGTGATCCAAATGCTGAAAATAACCAAATTGTCCTACAGGGCAAAGTATCAGATGGCAATTGCATGCTAGTGAACAGAGCAGTACCCAGGAGCACAACACCTTATAACAAGACAAAACTTTAAACTGCTAACCTTTCGAAAAGAAAACAAGCAAAACCTGCACTTTTGACTGCAAAGTAGTAAAAAGCCTATAAATTTTTTAAAGAGCAAATATTAAACTGCAAATTTTTACTCAGTGAAAAAAATAAGCCCATTAAGTTTTGAAGGCAAAAGATCATTTACTCAGACACATGTGAACATTGATCATTATAACGACATTAGAATGCTTGCTCTTTTAATAATGTTTTACTACTACAGCATATAACTTACTTTCACTCACTGCTGGAGGATATTTGGAGAGTCAGTTCAGGTAAAAGAAAAGAAATAGCTCAAGAACACACTAACACCTCTTGAATGAGATGGGAAGAATGCTTGCTTGGTTTTGCAAGACATTATTTGGCTCTTTTCAATTAAACATCTGATGTTTAGTTGGAAGCTTCATATACAGAAATTCTCTTGGTTTAGCAGTATTCCATTGCAGATAGTAACACAGAAACAGAAACAAAAATCTGAGAACTGCATATTCAAAAACCTATACAGAGCTCACAAGTAACGAAGTATATCTATTGCAACAGCATTTTCCAGTTACTGGAAAACACAGGCCCTGCTTCTTCAGTTCTTCTGCATGGTTACTGCACATTTTCTAGTGCTTTACAAAGAGCAAGCTGGTGACAAAATAAAAGAGCAAATATTTTACATGCTAATGTAAGCATGTGAAGCTTTTACATAGTTAAAATTTTTAAAAAGCCTCAGGACTTCCACTTCTGGTAACAAAATGAGGGTATGTACAAAAAGGGAAGATTCAATTTACGATTAGATGTGATACCATCCAAAAGCTTCAGATAAAGACCTGAATTTTGCAATTTTCCTGTATCTGGAGAAACTTCCCTAAATCCCTGCTACATTTAGCTGGTACAGACAGGAAACAGGTCTTTAGAGACTGAGAGTAATTTACTTATTTCATTTGAAACTTCTTCGGATGCGATTTAAGTTTTCTGGATTTCTGTTGATATATGCAGATTGCTGAAGGTATGTTTGCTGAATTAATTTTTTTCAAAGGACAATAAGGAAAGAAACAAAGTGACATTTCCAATCAGTTAAAACATTTTTGATTAGAGTATGACTTGCTAATCACTTTTTCCCCTTTCCACATCTACATTTCCATGAAAACAACTATATACAAGTCAGATTTAAAACAAAAAAGCTATCATAGAATGTTGGAAAAAGAAGTCTTTTACATGAAAGCCACAAATAATAAAGACAATCTAAGAAGAACTAACACAGATAATATAAACAGAGAAATTGCCTTTTTTGTTATGAAAAGTCTTTTCTACTCCCAGGGCAAACAAATTCACCTACTTAAATCCAGACTATATAATACTAATGACTACAAACAGTGCTTATTTGTCTTAGCAATTCAGTTTTCACTATTTTTTCACAGTTGCACATTGAGCATCTCTGGTGGCTGACTTGTTGCCAAGACACAGTTTTCTGAAGTTTTGAAAACTTGCATTTATAATTATTTATACTCTGGTTATAAAGAAGCTGAACTAAGCCCCAAAGATTAGACCTCCTTAGTAAAAAGGGTTTCTGACTGTTTACAGTTGTAAAAGTATCATATTGGTGATCTACCTACAGAGCACTAAACTTCATAATGAACACAAAACCTTAACTCCCTCACTTCCTCCTATCCCTTCATTTTGCTATCATTCAAACAGCTTTTCTGTTTTACTTTTTGTTAATGCTAGCACACAGATGAAATGTTGAGCTAAGGTTCTCAGATAGCACCCACCTATGCAGAATGCTATTTTTGAAAGGGAGATGAAAACCTCCACAATTTTGTAGTTTCATTCATTAATTTCCTCTTTTTAGATTTTTACCAGCTCAAATAATTTCCATATAAGCATGAATTTACCCAATCTACTGTATCAAAGGACCATAAATACATGTCTCAACAGTAGCTTTGAAACATCTTTCAGACACAGAACAACCTTACTGAAATCCAGCAGCACTACTCCTGCCATGTATCTTGGAGATAGAGAACATTTCACATATTTTGCAATAGTAAATAGCAAACCACAACATATAATTTCTCTGGGAATCAAAATCCTAGGGTGTTTTTTATGGGTTATATAGCCAGCAAGTCTCATCTTCTCTTTCTCTTTAGAAGTTCACTGGCAAATTATCAATCACTTAACAGAAACTACTCTACATAAAGAGACCACTACTCTACATAAAGAGACGCAATATTTAGTATATTTTATAGCTTTTCATTTTTTCGATCTGCTTTTTTAAACAGCCAGCAGAGGGCAATGTCCAAAATGAGAAAACTGTTTTTTAAAACTTCAGTGATGTTGGCCCCATTCACAGATCATGCAGGCAAAAAAATAGCAGGGAGGGATACATTAACAATGGGCTCCAAATGGCATCTTAGAAGAAACGGTGTAAAAGGGCATTAAAACTGTATCACAAGGAAAAAAATGAAACACCATTTTGTATCACTCCATTTGCATATTTGTATGATGAGAAGTGATCAAAGAAATTTACTTTATGCAATAAATGTTATGATTTAAAGACAGGATCAGAAACCAGGTCTCTGCTAAAGAAAAATACTGACCAGAATGTGAAAGTTGTATTACTGTTACTATCTTTCCCATCCACTTGTCCTTATTTAGGAGGTTTATATAAACTAACCAAACCAGTAGCTAAGAGGTTACTTTAATCTGCCCTCCTCTGGTGCATTGTCTTGTACTGCCTCAGAGCTTTATCACACCCTGAATCTGTGGACCAGCTGTAATCAGGTCAGTATTGAAAACATAAAAGCTTATTAGTCTTCTAGAAACAAGTTAGCCTCACTAAATTTGATGTATTGTGTGTGATAACCAGTGTAACTTTATTCTTCCCTTCACTACTTCCATAGAAACAATCAAACGGGTAAACTCCTGACAAAGAAATGGTCTTTAAAAAACAGACAAGCCTTTTAAGAAAAGGTTAAAAAGTGTTGTCTTTTACAAAACTGACAGATGCCAAGAGCAAGAAATCAGAAGCCTCTGTTCTTGAAATTCTACATTCTGTAGCACCCCTTCTACAGAGTACATTGAACAGGTGAGTGTCAGTGCTGCTTCATCTGAGGCAGGAATGAAAGACCAGAATGAAAGCTGAAGAGAAGGGATAAATCTCAGCTGAACTGAAAATATACTTAATTCACTGACCTAAGTGGGAGGGGTTTACTGATTTAGCTCACACAAAGACAATGACCCAAAATCACACCATTTCTGTTGCAGGACACTAGTGTGAATGTTTAATTATCACAGCTCAGCTGATGGGTGGTATGTCACTATGAATCCAGTTATGTGATCAAGACACACTAAATGTCACAAACTGACAACGTCATGTCTGTAAGTTTAGTGCTTGCTCGTAGTCACAGTTCATTGTCACTCAGCTGGAGTAATTAATTAAGGATATAGCAAGTGGGTCTTTCAATGATATATTTGATCCTTTCTCATGAAAAATCTCTGAATTGTTCAGTCTCCTTCAATTAAGTTTAAGTGTTTTGTCTTTTACTCACTGACTGACTGAATCACCTCCAGTCTTGTCTCCTCCATCTGCCTCCTCGTCAGTATCAGAATCAGCTCCAATCTTGCCTAGATATACACAGTTTCAAACATGAAAATTCAGGAAAGTGATATAATTAGTACTACACAATTAGGTTTACTCTTAATTATCAAGTCTATTGCAATCAGCAGAAAAGGTTTTTTCCCAGTTAAAACAAGTTCTAAAATTAGACTTAGTCAAAACCAGAACACTTATTTGTGAGTCTTCTATTAGATACACATACATTTATACCGGATTATAGAAAATCTGGTTATTCTTACTACAATGCTATGGGTGCTAAAAATAAAGTACAGAATTAACAGCAAGATACTCTGCAGCACTCTTCTCACTTCATTGAGAAGACAACAATATGTTTACAAATAAGTTTAAATATCCCTTAAATATCAAATGCAAGTTCAGTGAGACCGTGAAAAGCTGCAATGTCATATCCTTAATCAAAGTACACGAACTGTGTGCCTCGGTGGAACTGAGGGATTATGTACACACTAATATACACTTACTAGTCTGTGTCTGTATATATACATATATATTTAAGTTGCTAGAAAGAGTGTAAACCCAGTTGAGGTAGACTATTCTCTGGTGTACAGTGGAGTCTATAAGTTTCATTCATACCTTCAAGTATCTTCAACAGTTTTTTTTCAGATAACAGCTCCAACTGCTCCATGCAAAGTCTTTTGATTTCGTCCATGGAACAGTTCTAAGAAGACAGATAAGACAGACCGCAAGCTACTAAAAATTTCTAAGAGAGTAATTACAAATGTAAGGAGTAGTCTAACTATAATGAAGAGTTAACTTGGATTAAGCATCCCATATTCTGATCTGCATTGATGCAACTGCTGTAGAAAACCAGGTGTCTCAGTTTTAACAACTACAAGAAATAGCATATGTGAGGGTTTTGTCTGAAAAATTAAACAATACACCCTATCAGTTACTTGACCTATGGATTGGAGTTTTTACTGCAGCTGCAACACTAAGCATCAGAAATAGGAGACCATATGTGTAAAGCACGGAACAGCAAAAAACTGTAAACCTGGTTATTCTGAATTCTCCATCACCTGGGGGAAGCTGGGTTATGTAATTAAACTTGCAAAGACCAGAGGCAACTGTTGAATCCAAGTTCACAAACTGGGGAAAATAATGCCAATGACAACACACCAACAGTTGCGTGTCACAGCACAGAAAATTAACAAAGTATGTAAACTGTGATCTATTTCTCAAGCTTGGTACATACCACACATTGCCACAAATTTTATTGGTATTCCAGTTACCTTCACATCTCATACATCTCGGTCACAAAGAGTGATAATTTCACATTTTCAAATGAGTTATGATACCATGTACAAGTACCACAATTAGGTGGTGCTAAACAAGGTGTAACACTCACAGTCCTACTCTAAGTTTGGTTCTACATAATCAGGCAATTTCCCTACAAACTCAGTAATGTCTTTCCTTCCAGCTTCTCAACCTCTTTCTCTTCTGCCAGAGATGAGAATAATATGAGGATAAGCGTGGGTGCAATTTACGATGTGAAGAAGTTCTGTCTCACTTATACTAATAATACACCTCATTAAGATTAAAGAGAAAAAATTTACAGCTACTAACAAATGTTACACAGACGACATTTCACCTGCAGCCTCTTTATTTTTACTAAGTCCTATTGTTCATACGACTCAAAAGGTGTTATGTTGTAAGCCACTAAAACTCCAGCTTTAGTCCACAGGAGTTACAGGTGCAGAAGCTGTTTATGAAGAATGAGCTTTATTTTCTATCTCAGACATTGAGAAAATCATTTGACAAAACCAGAAATTGGTATTTTATTTACAAATCAGCGTATTAATTAGTGAACAACACTATTGAATTTACTCCTCACAATCATGAAAATCCTTTTGCATTTAACTAACCAGTACAGAGGGACAGTCTAAACACAAACCTGAAGTTCAGAAATGGCTGAGCAGTAGCAAAAGGAATAACCTGGAATAACTATAGCCAATCTTTAAGAAGTCTCACTTCCAGACACATGATAGGGAGACTACTTAAGAAAGGTACTTGACTTCGTAGAAACTTCTTTAGTAGAGAAATATACAGGCAGCTTTTAAAATGTAAATGCACTAAGCTTGAGAGATAAGCATTCTTTGTTACACAAGCATTCAAGATCACAGTAAGTATATATAAATGATAAATGTACTTTGGTACCTTTAAAGTATCAGGCAGCATCCTCTGTAGTTTTTTCTCCCCTATGACACAGAAACACTGTTGAAGCATTTCTTTTTTGTCCCCAATGTAGAAGCTGACAGGTTTGAGTGACACAGTGAGATCTAATCCTCCTTCTTCTATATCACTGGGCTGTTCAGCTTCTTCCACTTTTTCTCCAGAGAGCACATTGCATTTTGTTTCCTAAAACCAAGGAAGGCACATTTTCTAGTGAATTAGAGAAAACAGAAACTTATACACAGTAAGGAGTTATTGTAACTTGTGATTGCAATAATTTTCATAATATGTACCTTCATAAATGCAAGGTACAGCTTAATGTGGATTTTTCAGGTTCCAGTGTTTCACACTGCAAGGTAACTTCATTAGAGAGGTTACATTCTTTATTACTGAAAACATTCTTGTGCTAGGAAAAAGTTTTAAAGCTTCAAGCAGTGAAAAGTACTCATAAATATTAACTGGGAAATATTATCTGCAAATACTTAGCTGGTGCTTACACATAAAAGCCTGCTTTAACGCAGAAGAAATCCATCTGATTTGCTGTGCAATTAAATCATAAAGTTCATCATTTACAGCTACCCGGCTAAGACGGAAATTGGCATACAATTTCCGGTGTGGCAGAGTCTTCGGAGAATTAAAATGGGCTTCGTATTAGAAAATACATCCTCCATACAACAGTGGATGACCTCTAGAATAAAAAAACCTAATTAAAGAAACAAAACCAAAACAAAACGAAAACGAAACAAAAAAAGTCCCAAAACAATCAAAAATACCATCAGCCAGAAATACATTTTGTCAGCCTCAAAATTCACTTAGGCGTGCATGCCACAACCATTTTTTGCACGCCGACACATCCTCGAGAAGACTCACAATGCCACAGGTATGAGAACCACGACTGGGGCCACCCGAGCTTGTACGCCACATCTCTTACAGCCGGAAAACACGCACCGGTGTCTCCGGGATGCGCTCGGGGCGGACCAGGGCTCGGCCCGCCCCCGCCCGTGCCTGCTGCCCCTCCCCGTGCCGCCCGGCCGGCCGCCGCCTGCAGNGCTGGTGTGAGGAGGCCGCTTGATGTGCGGGGGAATGGCGTGGGGTTAGCGAGGCCAGAGCAAAACTGCTGCCTCACGTGGGCAAGCCACCCGTTTACACAAATATCGGTGATCTAAGGCCTAGAAAACATGCTTTGTGAGGAGCGGCTGAGGGAGCTGGGGTTGTTTAGTCTCCAGAAGAGGAGGCTCAGGAGTGGCCCCATCGCTCTCTACAGCTCCTGAAAGGAGGATGCAGTGAGGTGGGGTCAGTCTCTCCTGCTGTGCCTGCAGGGAGAGGACAAGAGGAAATGGCCTTAATCTGAGACACGGGAGAATCAGA
>VXAC01008798.1:36562-198260 GCA_013399225.1 Rhipidura dahli
CGGGAGAATCAGATTAGATATTAGGAAAAAAAAAAAAAATCACTGTCAAACTGGTCAGGCATTGGAACATGTTGCCCTGATAGTGGAGTCACCAGCCCTGAAGGTGTTCAAAAGGTATATGGATCTGGTGCTGGTGGTGTGGTTTAACGATTCAGTGGTTACAGTGATAATGCTGGGTGTATGGTTGGACTTGATGATCTTGAAGTTCTCTTCCAACCTTGATGATTCTATGATGATTCTATGATTCTGTCTTCCATAAGTACTTTTTAATCCTGATCTTTTCCCTGGCTTCCAGCATGTTTCAATGGTGCATACTCCTCCCTTTGCAGCTCTTTGGCATTGCCAATAACTTTGGAACAACGGTAACAATAACTTAATTTTTCCATTATACTTAATGAGTACTGGAGAAGTGTAACACTAGTTTTTTATGGGATGCAAACAACTAGGAATTACAGCAGAGAAGCCTGTTAAAGGCAGGTGACTGCTCCGTGCAATTCAGTAACACACTGATCAGCTATGTGCCACCAATAAGATTAGTTATAGAGGGAACTCAGCCAATTATCCTAAAGAAGGTAGTTGAGAATGAAGACTAGAGTGAGAAAATGTCCATCATAATGCAGAATTTGTATTAAAAATTTCCTTTTCTGTGCAGATATGCAATAATTTTCTTCTTTATTTAACGCAACTGCAGGTCTGTTCTTCTGTGTTTTTTCTTTCCCAGATTCAAACATGTTGCCTTACAGTTTGTCCATATTTTATTGGATCTTCAAATGGGAGTTACTGGCCCATTTACGTAGAGGTCTGCTGAATGCAAGCTGTACAAAGCTAGCGTTGATCAAAAGTGCTGTGGGCAGATGATACATCTTGTATGGGCTGACACTTGTGTTCAAAAGGGTTAGAATTCACTAAGTACCATCAGTTCTTTTTTCAGCAAGCATGAGTCTCTGCAGAGGCAGATAGTATCTGAGTTGATCCTGATTAGTCTATGTTAAGATTACCTGGATGCATGGGAATAGACCTTCATATTTATCATCAGCAAATAACAGCCTCAGAATACTATGTGAAGGTGGCAAAGGTAATGTAATTAGGAAACATGGAGGAGGGGTCTAAGTCTGGGATGAAAATGGGATACCTTGAGCAAGGATATAAGGATAGTAAGGAAATTAAAAGTTTAGCAGTGTATGCTTAGGCATGCAAACTGCATTTTAAATGAATGCAGCATTTACTCACACAGAATACAGAAGCTAACTAGGCTAACTGTTGATAAAAATATTTGTAACAATACTGGAATTTATGTGATCACAGACTTCAAATTCTGCTGTCAAAAAGGGGTAGTTCATACTTTAAACTATTTTTTAATGTGTTTTGTACAGACCAGCAGTGGTGTGGACCACACTGCAAATTTTTCTTTGCAACCAGAGAGTCTAGAATCAAAATTTCCCACCAAAATTGAAACCTCAAACTCTACAGTGAATAAGCATCAAAAAAATCACTGGAAGAAAAGGACATCTGAAAACACCCAGATATTCTTCAGGCTGTCAACAGTTGCATATGGCATCTTGTTGCCAAACATTTCATTTCACAGTCTATTTAGTCCACATTTTGAGAAAATGGAAAACATCTACTGTTGCTAGACTTTGGATTTGTTGATAGTTTAAGGAGAGACAAGAAGAGGCAAGTGATCCCAGCATATAGTAATGGATCACATTCAGTTAAGAAGCAAGCTTAACTAAGTATTTTTAAACAAAAAACTTCACACAATTGAAACCAGCAGTTTATAGTATTTCCTAAAGCATTTGGAGTTGCCTCTGTAGTACTGATCTGTGGTATGACTACTCCTCTATATTATTATAATGTATTACATTATAAAAAGTCACTGCATCCAATGATTCATTAACGTATAGCTCAGTGTCCAGTGCTTTTAATGAAGGTTTGCAGACTGAAATTAAGTCTATTTCTGGCTGTAGCCTGAACACTACTAAGTAATTAACACTGCTTAATTAGGTCCTGATATGAGCAAGGTGCATCATAATAACAGATATTACAGAAACCTCATGATAGATTACCCCGATTTATGTTACTGTAGTCTCCTTTTATCTTGGAAAGTACAACAGTTGGTGCTGACCTAAGTCAGTTTTCACTCCTCATTTAGTTCCTTAGGAAGGCATTTGATACTGTATCCTGAAGTTTGGTCTAAGTAGATCCCAAGTTTTTCCACTTCATAAAATCCAAGGCATGCCTAACTACAATGGTTTAACGTGAGATGCTACTGCGTGCTGGTTGCTGTTCTTTGTAAAAGCTTCCTTTCTATCTTAGAAAAAGATGCCAAAAGAATTGTGTCATCTACTGGGAAACTTTGAATTCTTAGCAGAAGACACAACTTCTCTTCAAGGAGCTCTTGAAATCTCTCAAACATACTTCAGCTGATGAATGAAATCAGGAGCACACACATCAACTTATTCCAAGTTTACTGCTGTAGATAGCAAGGCAGCTCCCAGTTGTATGCCAGGCACGTATTTGTTTTCAATGGCCCCTGTAAAAGACTGTGGTCTCAAAAGACTCTACACAGTGGACCTCATGACTGGCACATTCTCTCAGTATAGATTTAATGTTACTTCACTGCAACAGGAACTTCATCCTGCTGAGATCCCTAAGGCATTCTACTTGTTGATGATCCCAGCAGCAGACTGTGCGGTACCCTTACATGCATTTGTGTGTTTATGTACAGGGCATGCTGACAGGAACCACAATAGAGTTATAAACAGTGCCATTTAAAACAAAAGCTACAACAAAATTCCCCACTCCCTGTTTCCGCAGATGGTGCTAGATCATGGAATGGTTGGTATCACAGTGCCCTGTGGCAGCAGGTATCTTTCTTTCCAAACAGTCCTGGCCTGCTTTGTTTATCTTGCCTAACACTTGGTGCTGCAGTCTCCAGAAGGATTTTTTGCTATGGCTCATAATTTCTCTGCAAATTTAAGTGAATTTTGTAGTATCTTTTAATATACAATTTCTTGGGAGTTGCCAGAGTATGTTTATTAATATAAACATTAATTTTTGGTCTGGGAAATTCATAACAATTTTCACGTAAAGAGATAATCTGTAACAGAGCAATCCCACAATAATAAAGCCAAAATATTAAGACAAGTATCATTTCTTAATGTAGCACAGGTACACACACAGTTGAAAAGCACAACATTAGAAAGCTGAAGCTTCAAGAACAGTTGTATAGTAGGCAACCAAAATTCAACAGACAGGCACAGTATTTCACAGACATGTTTCCTAAAGGTAGCTTCTTAGATGCTTTCCCAGGAAGGAGTTCATCTATTAAGCAGTGTAAATCATGAATAATTTGTTGGACTGCCTCATATAGGAACCTCCAATGGATCAAATCAGAAAACCTGTGACTCAGACCATGATCAGGACTGTGAGGGTATTTATCTTGAAATCCATCAAACGTACAACTGTACAAGTAAGCAACTAAGAATCTGAAAGACAAAATTTGCTGGAAGCAGTGTAGTAACTCAGTTCAGGTAGCTGGAGCAAAACAAAATATAAGAGCTCTTATATTTTGTGACAGACAAAATCCGTCACATCTGGCGCAGACATCATAGGCAGGTATCATGTGAAGTAGAGCTCATGTGCCGGAAGTTTGCCCTTTGTTTTTTCACCTTTTTTCATTCTATTAGTCTAATGAAAACTGTAACTTAAACACTCACTCTCTTCAGTTCATCTTAATTCAAAACCCAATTTTAACACTTGCAGTCGTAGAAAATAACACTTCCCTTTTGAGCTGAACATCTTAGATCTGCTGGAATAAGCTGCAAAGTATTATTTTCCCTCTTCACAGTCACCACAATTATGAAGTTAAAGATACTTCGTAAAACTTGACTTTAAGTTTGTGCAGTTTACAACAGAGTATTTCAGTTGTAAAGGACCTGACCACTTCTGGACTGACCAAAAGTTAGAGCCTGTTCTCGAGCGCTTTGTCCAAATGCCTCTTAAACACTGGCAGACAGGATACACTTAGCACCTTTAGGAAGCTTCTTCAAGCTTCTGCTGCTCAATCTCTTCTCTGCAACTATACTGCTCTCCCACTCTTCAAAATGACCTTTTCTCAATCATCTAGATTTTACAACATAGAGTAAGACACCTGCTATTAAGCAGTGTGGCATCTTGTGGCAGTGTGGTGGGGTATTCCTGTTCATAAAAATTAAAAAGTCAGTTAAAGGCTTCTCTAGAAGTCCATGCCATTTTACAAGCTGCAAGATACAAATTTATGAGAGTAGCACGACATCCATATAGCAGGTAGATTCTACCCCTTGAAAAGTTGTCTAGTCCTAGGGTTAACAGAGGTAAGAGCCATGAAAGCTAAGTTTCAAAAGGAAATGAAGAAAGCTCATGAAAAATTTCCTTACCAGGCTATCTGACAAGGGTTAATATTAACAAACGTTAACTAATAAGCTTGTGAAATGCACTATAAAGAAATCTCAGGGCCTCTTCTCTGCTGAAAAAAAACAGAGTCAAGAACAGACTCATCATGCTGAAACACAGAATGTGATTGGGATGGGTGTCAGAGTTGACAGTCACTAACAGCCATTAAAATAACAGCCATTTCCTACCTTTCTGTCTGGATGACCTGTAAGTACTGATATGGTTTGATTTCTTGGTGATCTATTTTTATCTGAGCAATGTCAGGAGTCCTTGCAAAGTTCCTGTGCACTGATCACTTCAGAAAAGCAGTCCGATGACAGTGAAAAAAGTTTTATTTTCTCTGTATCTTGCAACAAATCAAGTGTAATTAATCCCCAGTATTTTTCCAAGTAAAGTCTGTCATAAAATATGAATAAAAGTATCTTTTTTCTGCATACACTGTCTTCCAAGTGCTAAGAAAAATGATTATAACAGACTAAGAACAAACCTACAGCATTCTTTTACTTTAGCTGGTTCCGACACAGAGGCATACTTTTTTATTTGAGAATCAACTCCCAGAGACTTAGCTAATTGAACAGCATTTGTATCATCACTGATTAGCGTCCCAAGAGCCACAAGCAGTCTAAAAATGGCTTCAAGATCTTGAACAACTTCCATAACTGTGCTGATTACTGATAAACATTGAGCTTTGCCCTCAACGTTGTTGACTTTATGTAAACATACAGCATAGTTCAATGTCAATGTGGCCAGAGCAATGTGGATATTCTTATTATTGCCTGATTTCGTTTCTATTGCTTGTGTCATTATTTCATCCCTCTGCTCCATCATGAGCTTCTGGCCTGCATGGCTGACAAAACAATTGCAAAGAGCTCTAAGTGCCAACAGCTGGTTTGCTTGCTTTCCTTTAGGATTCAGAAATTTGAGGAGAAGGATAATAAATTGTACGTGTTCCTTTTCACTGCAGAAGTTTTCATTCACAGTGGGATGCCTGACAGACAATCTAAGAATGTCTAGAGCTGGAAAGACAATATCTGAGAAACAAAACAAAACAAAATTTTAGTATTAATACTGCATTATGTGTAAATTTGTCAGTGAGTTTCTTTTCAGACACATCTTCTTAGCCCTGCAGCTTTGGGAACAGACAGTAACAGTTTCATGCAGAAGTAAAGCATAAATTGTTTGAAATTCCTTAAGACAGATATTAACAAATCCATTCTAGTAATGCTTCAATTGTCATAAAAAACCCCATAATCCCTAATTTAGGATTAACATAGATCTTTGCAGAAAATCTTAAAATCTTTTCTAAAATCTATAATTGATAACACTGAAGGCAAGCACAAGGTATGGTAACTAATCCAAATATGTCTTTGAAAGCTCGAAGTTCAGTGACTGAACATCCCTACATAAACAGAATCTCCCTTTGTTCTCATTCCCTAACTTACAGTACAGTATAGCTACAAAATGGCTTACAGGAAAAAATAAAAAATATGTCCTCGACTGATGAGTTGGAAATCACTGTAAGGAAACTGAACTGAAAGTTTATAGTGTCCCTGTGTCCTTCCTTTCCCAAACTGTGACTATATCTGGCTCCTTGGATCTGCTACTGGTGTCCAATGCTTACAACCAAATCAAAGCTGAACCTGCCCAACTACTTATTAAGATTTTTCCTGCAGATGTGCAGAATCTTCAGAATAAATGCTCTGTACAATACAAAGAGCCTGCAGGGTATGGCATTGGCCATCACCAGCTCCTTATTATGCAAAACACAGTTTGATTAAATGATATTATATAATGAGCACAATTTTTTAATACTAAAATGTTCTTCTGTTAGTAACTCTTAAACTGTGATTTTAAGAAAGCAGTTCATTTTAACCATGCTTAGATATTTGTACGTGCAAACAACTGTTTACTTCCAGAATGTGCTGTAATAACCAAAATAGCTTTTCCGATCCATCAGTGCAGACAATACATTATTTAATGTAATTATACTACCTACACTTCCATTCTTCCAGATGTCATTTCACTAACGCAGTTTTGATCATATAGCCCAGCACCAGTAACTTCTTCTCTACCACATTAAATAGGAGCTACTTTTGATTTTTTTTCCCTCTAATTTATCTCCATAATTTCATCTCTCATTTGGTAATGAGGATCCCAAGTTCACACTTCCTTATTCTACTTCCTAACAAGTCTCGCACCTTTTTGAGGATGGCCCTGGCTAATGAAATAATCATAACTGATTTTTATATCAAGTTTCTCCTTTAAGTTTATTATTGTGCCAACCAATCACCAAATTTGCCCCTGCAGCTGATCACTGCTGTTAGCATCTTTTAGTCACCTTCTGTTTTCTACTTGGGCTATCAAGTCTTTGGGACAGACTCAGTGTAACATACAGCATGATGAGACTTTTCTTTTGTGGTGAAGTACTGATGACATGACACATAAAATAACTGCAAGTGTTTACCTTCTGGCCAGTTAACTGCTCTCCATAAAGTCTGAAGTTGCTGTGCTGTAGGTGTTTCAGCAGAGGTGTTGCATGTTGCAGACAGTAACTTTTCTAGGATTATCAAGTCATCTTCAGTAAGCTTATGTTCTTCAGCTGCACTGCCATTAAGTTCCTTTAATTTGCCTGTAATACCAACAGAAGCAGCATGCCTTTCTGAAAACAGAACTTCACAAATCAAGATCTCAAATGAAATGCTACAAAAGCACTTTACACATAAGTAACAACTATTGCAACAGAGGTTTTTTAAACACTTTTTCCAATTTGATAATTTTCTAATTTTAAGTTCTTAATTATCACAATGATTGCTACTATTAATTCTCTTTAAACAACGCAACACAAAGATTCAGAATTTGAAGAAAAATTTCAGAAAATGCCTACATGGAGACAAAAATGCAGAAAAGAGTCATAAGAACATTAGAGCTTTCAGAACTGAAAGACAATTACTTTTTGCCTTTTCTATTATTAGGTAGTAGAAACAATAAAGAAACTATATGTTCTTAGTGTGATCCCAATTTTTGTATTTTTACTTAAGTCATGTGATCATGTTTTGCTTATGGCACACACTATATTCAAAACTTCAGAGTGATTTAAAAATCCAAGCGTCTAACATTAAAGATATTTTTTTTAAAGCTCCATTAGTCAAGTTACTTCAAAAAAAATTTAAAAACCATCCTTGATAGTAAAACACTGACCCAGTATCTGCGTAGGATTGGCCTGGTCGAAGGTGACAGCATCCTTCTTGGGAAAATAAATATTTTCAACTTTAGCTGCAGCTGACTGGTAGGCACCCATTCCTACAGAAAGGCAACACAGAGCGTTCAGTGGTGGACCAAGGTGTCTGACACAGAATGGGTTATTACTCAGAAAAATATCTTTTGAGAAAAACTGAATGTCTATGCAAATAGCTGTCATTCCTTATGTTATTTTTACATTCAACAGTTAAAACTGAAAGGAATACCTTCAAAAACTGTTCTCCCCTCATGTAAAAATTTACAAAGTTGAAATTACTAAGAGTTATTTCTTATTTATACTAAATACACAGTCACTTATAGCAATGGCTATTGTAATTAAGACATGAAAATGGCAAAGGTCTTTTAGAAAAAAGATCCCTTCTGTCCCTGAAATCTTATATTTTTATTATTTTCATAATGAAAGTGTTTATGTAGGAGAAGATTTGAAGATATGACCAAGTTATGGCACATGCAATAGTAGCCTGAAATCTCTTTTTTTACAGAGCAATAAAAAGCTTTCATCATCACTTATAATGATTTCTTAAACTCACAGGTCATTTAGTGGCTGATACTGTGTAATGCCCATTAACTATATATATCAGTTCCTCTGATCAACAACATAACTACTAGGAGATCCATAATCCTCTCAAACAGATTATCATACATTTTAAAGCTTGTGTGCATGATTCCTGCATATAAAGGAAGGCTCTGTTATCCCTATTTTATGAGTAATTTCAGAGTATAAGCAGCTTCAATCTGCCCATTATTTTTAATAAAGTATGAATTTCCATCAATGCTGAATTCATGTCAGAGAAGAAATACAAACCAAGAGATCAGGAATGTTTTTCACTGGCAGACATTGTCTCTTACCTGTAAATGGATCAACCCCACCCACTGGAGTTACTGCATTTGATGCTGAACCAGGAACATAGCGACCAGCACCTAGCAAAGATATTAAGGTTTGAAACACCACCATCAGTAAAGAGGTAACATACACCTGTATTTAGTTTCTAGTTTTCAAACGAGACTGTTAAAAGGGATTATTCTGCACTAAAAGAAATACAAAGGATTTAATCTATGCCTGTGTGAAGGTGTTGGTGATGATGGCATTCACAACCTAAGCGAGCCACAGCTGGGAGACACTGTGTCGTGGTTTCTGGCACCCACAGGTGCAATGGGCCTCAGCACAGCAGATACTTTATCCATGACAAGCTCCAGCAGGAGGGCACAATGCCCAGGCCTTGACTCTCTCTGTGCCTAGGCTATGAGTGGTCTCTCCTGTGGGAGACCTCAATCTGCAGAGACCACAGAGCCACAAAAGCCAGGGAGGAGACAGGTGGAGACAGAAAGACTGTCAAGATGGGGAAGACTGAAGGCTGTGGATTTTGGTAACAGCACAAATGCTTCTGCTGTACCTGTAGATCTGCAACTGCAGAACAGACAGTGAGTGCCCTGGCACTGGTGAGGACAAACACCCAGAAGTGATGTGTAAGAGCCAGCTGAGACTGCACCTCATGTCTGCAAAATGGGGAAAGGCAAGCAGCAGTGATGGAAAGCAGAGTAAGTTCCTGCAGGGTAGGGAGGCCTGGTGACTTGGCAGGTGTGTCTGCTGGGGGCTAGGATTCAGGATACCACAGAGACACTGCCAAGCTTTGCCTAGCCTTCAGACTGTTACCCTACTACTCTTCCACATGGCCATCAATGGTTTTGCCAAGGACATCGTGGAGGATATCAAGAGTGATTAGAGAGCTCTGGGAGCAAGGATGAAGGGTGCAAGTGGTTAATCTTTGATACTCCAAATGAAGAAAAAATGCTTCAATAGAAATGGACACATCAAGTAGGTCAGCAACTCACTGGCTGGCTCGTTTTGCAGACAAGACTTCGGCAGAGCAATTACAGGACCCTCTCTGAGGAGCAAGAACTACTAATCAGGATGGGATAAGTCTGCCAACGCAGGGCTGGAACTGGGAATGTCTTTGCAAACAAGGCTGCTGAACTAGTAAGGAGGACTCTACAATAGCTATACCAGTGAGGATCAGAAATCTAAAATGTAGGGTGGATGGTGCCAATAAAGATCATGTAAAATATAAGTAGAAAATGAAAATTGAAAACTACCTCTATGAATATACCTAATTTTGTGTTGTTCATGCATATGAAGTCTGACAAAACAAAATGTTTAGGTCTTCACCCTTCTGCTGTAGAGGGCAGAGTGATATGAGGCAGACTCGACAGCAGATGGCTCCCCTCTACTGAACAGACCTCAGTATGCTTTGACAATGGCAGAGCCCACCTTACCAGGCTGTTCCACACTACTGCCCCAAAGAATGGCAAGAAACAGCAGTCTGGGGCTAAACATGCAAATGCATATCTTAAGTGCTAGCCAGACAGATTATGAATTTTACGTTACCTGTAAATGGGTCTGCCCCAGGTATTGTACTCGATCCAGATGAAGAGCCCGGAACATAACGTCCAGCACCTAGTCAAACAGTGAGAAAAGCAATTACTCTTAAACACACCTTGATGTTATTAAAATCCAGAGAGGGGTAACAAAGCTGGTGAAAGGTTTAGAGTGCCTATCCCTATAAGGGTGGCTGAGGGAGCTGGGGGTGTTTAGCCTGGAGGAGAGGAGGCTCAGGGGAGACCTTACCACACTCTAGAACTCTCCAGTAAGGAGGGCATAGTCAGCTGGGGATTAGCCTCTTCTCCCAGGCAACCAGTGACAGGAGGAGAGGACACAGTTGCACCAGGGGAGGTTTAGGTTGGACATGAAGACGAATTTCTTCACAGAAAGGGTAATTAGATATTGGAATGTGCTGACCAGGGAGGTGGCAGACACACTTGGAGGTGTTTAAGGGAAGACTGGATGTGTGGTACTTAGTACCATGGTCTAGCAGACATGGTGGTGTTCAGTCATATGTTAGACTTGACCTCAGAGGTCTTTTCCAAACTAATTAATTCTGTTTTAACTGTAACTCTCAGAGTTACATGTAACCTGGTAAGCCTGTATTCTCATTTCCAGTCCCTTGCAAGAAAAAGATTTACCTCAATTATTTTATTGCTATTTTCTTCCTAAGTTCATCTTTGTGAAACTAATTGAATGAGTTTGTTTTGTAAATGTGATAAGCAGAATGTAATTGATTAACATGGCTTAGCTTATCAGTAATCAACTTGTTCTAGTTCCATTTTCTGCCAGAAAAAGGTCTTTTACATATTTCACTCAGTTTTGATTAATTATCTAGCTAAATTTTTGCATTTTCTTAATTGCCTTAACAGCATCTGACACTTCTTGTACTAGTACGAAAACTGGACCTTTCTTCCACTGGGAAAAAAGGACTACACTGAAAAGTACAACTAGCTTGATTAGAATTTTGCTGAAGATTTGTTTTCTTTTTTTTTTTTCCCAGAACTATCTGTGCCTTCCCCCTCAATCATTTAAGGATATGAGAGTATCTGTTGTCGTGGGGTGATTTTATGATAATACTATATTTCCCTATTGTCTGCTTTATGACCAGAAATGGGTCCCATAGCTTTAAGTTGGATCCAGGAGACAAGGCAAGGGAAGCCAGGAGAATTCTTCAGCGCAGTTTGTGCTCAAGGACTCACACGCTACTGCTTGGCTCTGCTTGCAGTGGAAGAGAGTTTTTTTCTGCTGCTAGCCAGAGCTGAGGCAAGAGGTTTTTTTCCCAGGACTACAGACCGGTGTACCAAAATCCTCTGCTAAATTCTTCTTCTTCTGGAACTGTTGGCCTGGCTGTGATGAGACCCAGATCATCAGACCCTGTGGACCAGCAGGGAGGCTGCAGGGACACTGCATCCCAGCCTCGGACCTTGGGAAGGGTTGAGCAAACTACACAGGGACCTCTAAACCCACCAGCTTTCTCTGCATCGAGGAGGTTTAATATCTTAACAGTTATTCATTTTTCCTGTGCTTAGCTGGCACTTTCTTTGTTGAATAAATAGTTTTTTTCACTATGCTCCACAAAATTCCTTTTGTATTAGTGGGGGAGGGAGTGGCGAAAACCTGTCTCTGGGGGAGACATTCAATCCACAGCATTTTCCTCCTACATTTGTGTTAAACCAAGACATCTGTACAAGAAGTTCAAGAGTTACAATACTAAAGTCTGCCTATGAGGTTCAATAAGGCCAAGTGCTGGGTCCTGCCCTGGGGTCACAACAACCCCATGCAGAGCTACAGGCTGGGGGCAGAGCAGCTGGAAAGCTGCCTGGCAGAAAAGGACCTGGCAGTGCTGATCAACATCTGCCTGACCATGAGGCAGGAGTTTGCCCAGGCCAAGAAGGACAATGGTATCTTGGCTTTTATCCCCAGGCGAGTGATTGTCCCTCTGAATTCAGCCTTGGTGAGGCCATACCTCAAATCCTGTGATCAGTTCTGGGGCTCTCACAACAAAGAACAAGCAAGTCCAGAGAAGAGCAACAGAACTGGTGAAGGGTCTGGAGCACAGGCCTTATGAGAAGCAGCTGAAGGAACTGGGGATGTTTAAGCTCCTGAAGGAAGCTGCAGGTGAACCCTACTGCTCTCTGCAACAATCTGAAAGGTACCAAGGTGGAGGTGAGTCTCTTCTCCCAGTAGCAAGTGACAGGATGAGAAGAAATGGTCTCAAGCTACACCAGGAGAGGCCTAGAGTAGATATTAGAAAAAAAATCTATACTGGAATGGTGGTCAGGCACTGGAATAGGCTGTCCAGGGAAGTGGCTGAATCCTCATCCCTGGAAGCATCCAAAAAAATACGTGGATATGGCACCTTGGGATATGATTTAGGGGTGAACATGGAAGTGGTTGGTTAATGGCTGAACCCAATATTCTTAGAGGTCTTTTCCAACTTTAATGATTTAAGGTTAGGTGAATTGAAAACTGACTGAACAACCATGACCAGAGGATGGTGATCAGTGGAACAGCATCTGTTGGAAGACAGCCGCTGGTGGTATACCCCAGGGGTTAGTACTGCATCCAGTCCTGTTCTACATCTTTGCTAATGATGGTGTGGAACATCAGTCAGAATGCATCCCCAACAAGTGTGCTGAAGACACAAAACTGGCAGGAGTATCTAATGTCATCATTTAAGTTTAAAATACTTACCTGTAAATGGATCTGAAAATTGATTACTTGTACTCAACAGTGTTTGCCCCTTAGTGTTGTCCATAATAAACTTGGCCACCTGATCCAGAAACATAGGATTTAGATCATTCTTTTGCAGGAAGTTGTATGCGGTCAGCCAAGGATCATCAGTGATGTTATATGGCAGTTTGTAGGAAGGCCCATTTTCATTTACATCAATGGTGAAAACATAGTCATACTCCTTTAAGCAGAATAAAAATAAAAACAAATTATAAGTTTTACAGCACTTTTTACATAAAAATATATTAAAATGCAGTCTAACAGTGGCCCAGACCTAAGTCTAAAACCTTAAAACACTGTTACTTACAGAGCATATCATTAATTCCATCCTGAGAGACTGCAAGTAAACATTTGCTGTTTTAGGCTAAACACTAAACATTACTTAGCAACAGCTAAAACATCCGTGTGTTGTAACACTGTTGTTGTAACACTGTTGTTGTACTATATCCAAAACACACAACACTGCACCAACTGCTAAGAAAAACATGACCTCTGTCCCAGCCAAAACCATGGCAGACTTAAACCTGTATTTCCAAAATTCTCTGCTCAAGAAAAGCAGAGTAAAACAACATATGATAATGTGTGTACGGATATATTACAAGATAAAGATTCATCAGGTCACTCTCATGGACACCTGTGGCTCCCTACAAAGCTATAGAGCAGTCAGATGCCCCAAGAAATTTCAGTCTTAAAAGCACATTTCTAATTCTAGCAAATGATGAATTCCTAATGTTTCTTTAAAATCTGTGCAAGTGAAAATCAGTATCTCAGAGGCATTTCTTTCTCAGAGGTATGCTGAAAGAAATGGACCCTGACAGGCTTTTCGGTGTATATTTCAGTAAAGGAAACAATTTTCAGCTTACCTGTCTTTAGGTTCAACAGTTACTATAGAGATGGGGTACAGAAAAGGCCTGGTACCTACTATTTTAGGTAAGCCTTGCATTGTAAATTACAAAGTTAATTTCCTTTGGGAAGGATATTAAAACTAACTTCTCAAGATATTAACAATAAATACAATAGGACTTGATTATTTCTCTACTAATAGTTTACCTTTCTCCAAAATAATTTGTGTCCCTTGGCTTGCTTATTTTACAAAATGTGTTTTGTAAGTAACAAAGCAAATTGTACTAACTTATACTTCTACCTCTGAGATCAAAGATAACAAAAAAGTACAAATACCTATTTTCTAAAGTATATTTTATCTGAACAAAGACTTAATTACTTAGGAAATAATGAAACAAATTGAAGTTTGCATATACCTTTCCTTCAAACAAAACTTTTCCAGATGTTTGTTGTGTGGCTCCAGAAGAACCAACAACATCGCCAATCTTTATCCATCTTCCTTCACTAACACTCCATTGATATGCTTCTACCTTCCCATTATCTTTAATAAGCCGTGTCTGTCCATCTCTTGTCCCTGCAGAAAGGGGTTTGAACAATTTAAAGGATATGATTTACTTTAGGAGAGAAGAATATGCAAATGATGTTCAGCATTAAAAATGAGAAAATACTTCAACAGGAATTAAGTAGATACGTGTCATGGTTTAACCCCAGATGGTAACTAAGCACCACTCAGACACACTCAGTGCCCCTGTGGTTGGGATGCAGGAAAGAATCAGATGAATAGAAGTGAAAACTTTGGCGATTGAGATACAGTTAAATCAAAAAACACATGCACAAGCAAAGCAAAACAAGGAATTCATACAGGCAGGCAGGTGTTCATCTGTCTCCAGAGGAGCAGGGCTCCATCAGGCTCAACAGTTCCATTGGAAAGACAAATGCCAATATTCCAAACATCCCCCCCTTCCTTTTTCTTCCCCCTAGTCTATATGCTGAGCATAATGCCATAGGGTATAGGATATCCATTGGGTCAGTTGTGGTCAGCTGTCCCAGCTGTGTCCCCTCCCAGCTCCTTGTGCACCCCCAGCCTCCTCACTGGTGAGGTGGGTGAGGAGCAGCAAAGGCCTTGGCTCTGTGTAAGCCCTGCTCAGCAGTAGCACAATCATACCTGTGCTATCAATCCTGCTTCCAGCATGAATCCAAAACACAGTCTCATAATAACTACTGTGGAGGAAATCAACTCTATCCCAGCAAAGACCAGACACAATACTACATCTGACAACAAGAATAGCAGTAATCTTTATGAGCATTTTACAATTATAGTAACGGTATCTGCCAGCAGACTAAGTGGCCAAACCGGCACTTAAGGTTGTACAGTACTTCAGAAGTTTATCATCTTCCCAGTAAGATGACAATTAAGAAAGGTGATATTCTCCCATAGTCTAACAAGATGCAAATTTTCATATGGATGAAAGATCTATGCCACTTCCTGATCATAGCCAAGGGCTAAAGTCACTGGTTACTTCACCTTGGAAAAAAGTATTTGTCTGTTTCAGAATAATGTTTACTACTGCTTCTACTGCATTCTCAAGAGCTTCTCAAGTACCTAGAAAGCGTGAATTGAGCCCATCAAGACTATCTTGCAAGTCAAAAGCTAAAGCAGAAAATTTGCATATACTACTTTTATTAGGAAAAAAAATTGCAAATTCAGTACTCCTTTTGCAAATTACCTGTTTCACATACTCTTGGTACACGTAGCAGAACAGATCAAAAACATCTCAACCACACTGCAGCACCAATTCCACCTTTTTCTAAATTATCTCTTAAGAGATTCAAAAAAAAACAACAAAACCAAAAAACTTAGAGTCTTGCTTCCAAAAGAATCAGAGAAAGGACAGTAGAGCAAAATTACACTGTTTCCTTCAGTAACTCCATTAAAAGGGCTTAAAGCTTCAAGTTTGGAAACTATCAGAAGTTTCAATACCTCAAACCAAGATTTGGAGGCACCTCTAACATGACAGAAGTACAGAAACTTACCAGGATCCTTAAGGTGTTCTCTCCCAGGAAGGTCATCAGCATTGATATCTCCTAAATCACCAGTTTTAGGATCAATGGATGCTTGGGCTAGCTCATTTTCAAAAGCTTGAATCTCCTCAGCACTTGCTGTACGTTCCAAGGACTCTGTAAACACCCTTATAATTCCATCACTGAATGGAGAGAAAACATTCAAAGAGAAGTACTATTTTAAACATCACAATGACTGCCATGTCACAAGAAACCACCACTATTTCTAACTTCCCCTCCCAACTATTGTTATGAAAGGAATTTATTCTCATACTAAAACCACACAGAGAAGGAATCAAGCAGGTAACCCTGTCTTCAGGATAATTTAAAAATCAAGATACAATATGCCTATCAAAATGGTTCTTTACACCATGTTTGCTGAATTTCGAGAACGAGTCCATTCATGGTTTACCACATTTCCAAAGAATTCTCTCTACCTCTGTGAATGACATAAAAAATCATATTGGATGAAGTGTATATAGCACATGTTTAAATTTAACACACATACACTTTGATGGCTGTATTTTTAAATTGAAATGAAACCGACATTCAAAGTTATGCTGGCAATTTCTTCAAAGATTGTCAGATTTGGATCTACAAATATATTGAAAGTAAAACTTAGATACCTTGCACCAACTACAATGTCACCATTGTCCAACACACAGCAGCACCAGACAGACTGAGCTGGGAGTCTGATTGTTTGAGCACATTCCCCTTGTTTCCAGATTCTAAGAGATCTATCTTCTCCAGTAGTTACAAAATCTGAAAATCAGAAGATAGAAAAAACTTTCGAAGTATATTTTTAGCATACTGTGATACTAGATGCCATTCTGCAACTGGGTATCTAAAAATCATAAAAGAACCTTTCTGCAATTTAGTACTTCTCTCAATTACAAGTAGAGAGCAAAAAGAAAGCCACTTTTCACTTGCCTTCTCAAAAAAACCAAAGCGCATAATAAATTGCAGATTAAGCAGCCAGTGAATGAAACTGTGCCCAAGACAAAGAAAGATCCTTTCCTCCTTTCAAGGGCTTAAACAATTTTGTATTCATCACGGTTTCATCTTGCACTACAATTGCACACTTTCACATTTGTCTTAAATTGAGTTTTGGCAGGTAGGCTGCTTTTTCAGAAAACACGCATAAAGCACTTTTAAAAGTCTACAAACTTCTCAGTGAGGAATTTTAAGGCATAGGAGGTCTACAATATACGCATCAACTCATACACATGCACTTTACCTGCTGAACAAATGCGCAAGTGTCCCATACACCACACAAAGGTCACTGACTGGGAATTTCTTCTGCAACTGGCTCAACAGTTAGTTCTGAACCTCTAAACTCTAACTCTGAAAACAAATGTAATTAAGCCTCATACATAAAATTATTAACCTAAACTACTATAATGCATGTTGTGGAAGTATCTAAGTTTACATTATTTCAAACTGGCATGCCACACATTCCTATTTTACTACTCTGCAACAGCACTGAAACACAGGTGGCAGTTAAGACAATAGTTTTGCTCTACTTCTTCATCCAAGTTTTACTTAAGCCTTCAATTAGCCCTAACCCACGACCTTTTATCCCACATAATGCCAGAGCAATTCTAACGGTGGTGCAATTTGGAGTCAATCACAGTATCTTTATCTATTTACACTTCGTGTAAGAAAAAAATTAAATGCTACCTGACTTCTTTAGTTGTGGCAGTGACACAGAACATCAGAATACACACCCTGACATTTCATTTTGAACAATGTTGTGTAGCAGTCAAAAAGGAATCCTACCTTTACATCGAGGGAAGACAGAGATGCTGTATATATAATTTGTATGTCCATAATACACCTGCAGACACTCGCCAGAGATTTGCCATCTGCGAACACTAGCATCGTTAGCACAGGAAAGGAACTCCATTTCACTGAGAATAGCTAAGCCTCTCACACAATCTTCATGTCCTTTACAAAAGGAAGAAAAGACTTTAATGCAGTTCTTCTCTTCTTCAGCAGTAGTATACCCCTTCTATATAGCTCACATCTAAATCCAGGCAACAAATCTTTGTGGGAGCAGTTAGAAAAAAAAATTAATTGCTCACAATTCCCTGAAAAAGACCTTTTTTTAAAAAAAGTCATGTGGTTTCTGGGCATATAACTACTTTAGGACTCTAAAAATCCTGCCTACTATTCAGTTTATCTATGCTTTTATAAGATTTTAATGTTTGTTCTCTTTTGACAAGAACAGATCACACCAGTGAAATTATCAACTGCAGCAACATTTACCAGTGAATGTTCTTTCACATCTGCCTGCCTTCCACAGTTTTATAGTTTTGTCAGCTGATCCAGTCAACATTAATCCCTGTTCAGGAAGTATCTTCACTGCCCATATAGCAGCTGTGTGACCCTGCAAAAAAACCGACAATGTTAAGACTTGTCAGAATCAAATTCAGAGTACTTATTTCATAATTATGTAGAGGAACTTCCTACCTGTAATGTCATCATACATCTGTCATTCAACCAGACTTTTGCTGTTGTATCCCATGATCCACTTAATAATGTGCCAAATTTCCCAGATGAAAGGCTGCAAACTGGAATGAACATTCAAGTCAGAACTGACAAGTACCCTGCACTGCCACAAATCTTATGCCAGCAGTTACAAGAGATTCATTTAAGGGGATTTATTCGGTATTAGTAGCATATTTACTGTTGAGGAGTCTAGAGAAGAATTAAGTGAACTTTAGCTGCATTGCAACCTAGAAAGAAGCTTTAAATCCTCTTAATTTTAGGTTAAAAACTTTGAAATGTTTTTGCCATTCATATTTTTTTAGTAACATATATTTTCTTTTGGACTAGAATATGATGACAAACAGGTTAGACAACAAGTCAAGACACACAATTAATTCAAAGGTGTAGTTCTTATTAGAAGAAAAGTTTTACTAACAGGTATTAATTTATGTCTTCAAGAAGTTATTTCATACAAAAAAATACTTAGCTCACCTTCTTGGAAGGCAAAATACTACCAAAAAACTGTGGTGACATTCAAAATTTAGTTAAAAGGTAATATGCAAATGCTCCAGTAACACAGTGTAAAGCTATATATTTAAAGCACCTATTAATAGTAAATACCTAAGAAACAAAATGGGCAGAGGAAGTTTATTTAGGAAGCTGACTTTTTCTACTTGTATCATCTTTGACAAAAAAAAATAAGCTTAATACATGAAGAACTGAACTAACTGCTTGATAAAAATGTAACTCTTGACAAAAGGGTAATCATGCCATCAATTGCTGGGAATTCAGAGAGATGGTGACAGTTCAAACATTCATCAGAATACATTTGCAAGTCCTTGCAATGAATGGTCACTGCATGAATTAAGATTATAAAATCCTATGTGCAGAGGTCATAATAAACAGTTTGCTACATTATATACAAATAAATCAAAACTGAGTTTCATAAATTCAACTTAATCTCCTCTCTAATAAATCACATTAACTTTTATGTAAAAAACTCCAACATACAATTACTACGTACCTGTGTTTTTATGACCCTTAAGGACATAAAGAGGAGCTGTGCTGTCAACTGTGAAAATGCAAATATTATGATCATTGCCACCAGTTGCAATCAGCCCACGAGGATAGAGGTCACTTGGAGGTATGATGCACACACAAGATACAAAATTTGAGTGGCCACTCATACAGTGCATCTCAGTAAAACCCCTGTTAAGACTTAAACATATGTGATAATCAGAATCATGACAGGAACAGTACTTTGTGTAAATTACAATTCTTGAATTAATAACTATGCTTGCCTTGTGCTGAATAAATACTATGGATGGCCTAGAAAGAATGAAAAATTTAAGACAAAAATTACATCCCAGAATTCCTCCCCAATACAGAAAATTTAAAACTTTCCACTTATTTTTCAGTGCAATGATGGGCCTGGAAGAACTTTGTTTTTCCTTGCTTATTGGCAAACACTATGCCAAATTTGATCAGAAACAGCTACAGTTTGTCTTTATGGCATCTTTTTCTGTCTGAAAACTCAAATGTATATCTGAGTACATGCTAAAGGATGAGCACATAAATGAAGCTTACTGCCTGCCAAATGTACACACTGGCTCTTCATTAGGAGCACTGTAGAGGAATAACAGTTAAATAGATTATAACTGACTCGAGCAGCACCCTCATTTCTTCACCCTGAGCCAACCTCAGTAGTTACAGTACTAACTAAAAAAAGCTACTTATTCCCACAGAATAAACACACAGCTTGTGGTGCTGTGTGCTTGTTTTGTTTTCCTGTGTTTGTTCACCCACCCTCAAAAAACATAACCTATATGGTATCATACTGTCATCCTTCATACCCTCATGCTTGGCAAGCTTGAAATATGTAAGGAAATCATGATACTTTTCTAAATATTAAAACTTCTTCTCCCCTTAAAGCACCTAAAACAAATGAAGGCAACATGTCTTTTTTGAAAAGCTAAACCAAAACAGCATACAGCAGTGTGCTCAACCACTGAAACCCAGACTACTGCAGTCCCTGAGCCTTCAGAGCAGAGAATAATCAATAACATTATGACTCCAAGTAAGTCAGTCATGTCTTTTTCCTCACAGAGTTCTCAAAAAATATGGGTTAGAATTAGACCTCCTTTCCTGCTACAAATTTCTGTGCAATTTAACAATTTCTTTCCCTTGTGATGAGAGACTTAAAAGACGCACTTAATGAGATTAGTTTTTTTTAATCTCAATTAAGAGCTACAGAGATCAATACACACGTAAGCACTCAGCAAATTTGCCAATTATTTCTATCTCACATGAAGGCAATGGAAAGAATATTCATGCCTAGCAACTTCAGAATACAGTTCACAATATGAAACTGTAGTCAAGGGGGGAGATACATCCTGTGGCTTCCAGCAATACCCTGCATCTCCACCACTGCTTAGCAGTACTGCTTCTGGTCAGGGTAATATGCTGAAAAATTCACTTTGTGAATTCAACTAGACAAATTCAGTAGGAGACAACCCTGTGCAACATGAATATCAGAAAAATTAATGTTGGGCTGTTTTTTCCTTTTTCAATGTCTTTGTATATTTAATTTTTTTGTAGTTTTTTGTTCACATTCCATTTTATATTTAAAGAAGCTTGCTTAGCAAGGTTAAGAAAGGATGGGAGTTTTTTAAACATTTAAAGCACACTGCCTTACTGTCAAAATCACAGCCCTGCTACTTAGCAGGATTACTTCAGCACTGAATAACACGAGGTGGGAACAACATTAATACCACCTAGAAGAAATACCACCTAGAACAACTGACATTGCTAGCATCTCCAAAGAGCCTTACAACATCGATGTACAGCTAACTGCTTAAACACATACAACTTTCCCCGAAAGCAGGCATGCAGGACTTGGGCCCGCTCAGCATGGAAAAGAGAAAGTTGCATGGAGACCTCATAGCAAACTTCCAACATCTAAAGAGGCCCACAGGGAAGCTGGAGAGGGATTGTTCCTTATTCACTGTAGTGACAGGACATGAACTAATGGGCACAAATTAAAAGAGCGAAAACTTAGGTTAGACTTTAGGAAGAAATTCTTCACTGTGAGGGTGATGAGGCACTGGAACGGGTTCCCCAGAGAAGCTGTGGATACCCCATCCTCCGAAGTGTTCAAGACCAGGATGGATAGGGCTCTGAGCAAACTGTTGTGGTGAAAGTTGACCCTGCCCATGGCTGAGGGACCGGGACTAGATGATCTTGAAGGTCTCTTCTAAACCCGTAACATGATTATATGCAAGTGACAATGCCAATCACGAGTGCCTCCTGCGAACAGGCTCTCACCACCCGTCATCTTCCCCGGCCCCGCCGATTCTGCCGTCAGCCCCGGAGGAAGACCCGGCTGCTGAGACGAACTCGGCGGGGCACGGGCGGGGCACAGAAGAAGCCCCTGCGGCGGCATCTCCACGCTCTCCTTCCTGCGGAGCGCCGGCCGGAGGGTTCGGCCCGGCCCGGCCCGGCCCGCCCAGCGTCGAGGGCCAGCACTCACCCGTCAGGGGCCCAGAGCCGCGCAGTTCTGTCCCGCGAGACAGACACGAAGCCGCCCTCTGGAAAGAGGCCACGGGTGAGGCCTCGCACGTCCTGCCCGTGCCCCAGCAGGGAGCAGCGCAGCCGGAACGTGCTGCCCTCACCCGCCATGGCGGCAACGCCGACCTGACACAGCACGGGCCGCGCCGCCACCGGAAGCCACGCCGGAAGCATCGTCACGGGGCGCGCCGCCGGGCTAACGCGGGACTTCTTATCCCGGCAGGCACCGCGTTCCGCAGATCGTTGTGTTCCCGCTCTTCTCTCGCGAAGTCCTCTGGGAGTCGTAGTCTTCGGCAGCCCGGACAGGCTGGAGCGAGATTTGTGTCCATCGCGATATCCGTGCGGTGGTTGCTGCGATACGGCGGCGCTGCCCGGGGGCTGATGGCGGCCGAGGGGCGCGGTGAGGGGATGGGGCTCTCTGGGCGGTCGGGGCGCTGGCTCTGCTCTGCGGCTGGGACGGGCTCCTTGGGGGTTGGCGAAAGCTGCCGGGGTTTGTCAGGAATAGCGCAGTTTGGGATCGCTGTAGTGACGGGTGACGGCTTACGGACCGTCTGTTGGTAACCCAAATGAGTATTTGCAGCAGTTGCTCGCTTCCAGTTTGTTTCATTAAAGATTCGCATTCAGATACTGAAACAATAAATGCCACAACAATAAGCTGAGGGCTCACTAGGTTCTGAAAAGAGACTGCTGTCCCAGCTCACTCATGGACATTACGTGGTCCTTCCTGAGCCCTGCCGCTGTCTGGTATCATCCAGTAAGAAAGTACTTAGCAGATAACAAAAAACCAAAAACAACCCCCCTCAACTTATTTAAATAAGAGTTATTCTTTAAATAGTCGGCTTCTCATAGTTTAAGGACCTTGTGAAAATCAAAGGATGATTTCTCTTCTTGCCAGAGAGAAGTTAAAAAGCAAACGAACATGGCCAGCAGTAACAGACCTCCCACAGCTCGTTCTTCTTCAAGAGCAGGAATAGGGCTGACCTCTTCATCAAGGCCTGCCTCTTCATCAAGGACTCCGTCAGCAGGCAGAATAGGAACAGCGGTATGTTAGAAAATATTATCATTAATTTTGATATATTTATATTTTTGTTGGGTTTTTTGTTTTGTTTTGTTTTGTTTTGTTTGTTTTTTATTTAAATACCATGACTAGAGTGAGGAGAAGTTCTTTTTTGGGAAGAATTTAAGATTTCAGTTTTGTATAAAGTTTTTCTAACCTTGTCTGGAGGGGGTCAGGGTGGTCCAGCATCCAGAGTTCACCTGGAAGACCTGAATAGCATTAATGTTGCAGATAGATGTAATAATGAACAGCTGCTCAAAGGTAATCCCTTACCTTCTACAGCAGACTTTCGATTGAAGCTTTGCTTCCCTAAAGAGCTGTAAATGCTAAAAGACTCCTACAGAAAGAGCATAGAGACGAACCGAAGTTTTTAATTGCTTTGGCAACTGCTTAAGGGATTAATAATTCAGATTTGGTAGATTTTTCTTTCTTTTTTTTTTTGTTTTTTTAATAGATGCCTCCTAGTACAGCAAGACCTAGTTCTCGTGGTGGTTCTTTGGCTCCTGGAGGAGTCTTATCATCTCAGATTAAAGTTGCAGACCGTCCAGTGACTCAACAGGGATTAAGTGGAATAAAAACTGCAGTGAAAGGTATTTTGTACTGAAAATAGCCATCAAGTTGTCTGCAAACATTTTGAAAGAATATTTGGGGTTTTAAAGAAAGGTTTCTCTTCACTGTATAAATTCCAGAGTGAAGGGCTATGATTAAAAAGAGCAGCAAAAAGACAGAGAAAATTAAAGCGTTCTTTTATTGTCATTGCTCTTGGCAACCAAAAACAATAAACATTTTTCTGTAACTGAGCTGTCTTTAAAAATAGTTCCAAAGAATAAAACCAGATTATTGTGTCTTCTTCCATCACTGCAAAATACTTAAAATACTATATTATGTAGTAAGTATTCATATATTTGTATTAGTAATGCTTCTTTTCACAGCAGTCTAAAAATGTCCTCCTTTTTTTAATGCGAGAATATCTATTTAAGAATACTAGATGATATTAGTTGTAATTTTTTTGACAGTAAATTTTGCAGATTGTTTTCCTAATTTACAGTTAATCTAAATTAGATGTTTTTTTTAACAAAATATGATGTCGCTCTCTTTTATCAGGTCCTCAGAGACAAATAATGGACAAAACATACTACCTTGGGGTACTGAGGTACGTCTCAACAACACGTGTCTGTTCCCTTTCAAACACAGAGTTGAAGCTTGACAATAGCATGCAGTAGGTGGTGTTCACTTATAATGAACTGTTACAAGAGTGCTGCTGTAAGGGTGAAGGTTATTTTGTATATAGATATTCTGTAGGAGGAAAGGAAGTAGATACCCTTGAGGTTTTATTGTTAGGCTTCCTAAGTTAAATGCTCTCTCACATCATTAGTGAGGGGAGGTCCATGATTCTGAGCTTCCACCTCTAATGTTTGTTATGTCTGATAGCTCCATTTGTAAGAAGCAGCATTGCAAACTAAAGATTTTTTGTTGTACATTTCAGGTGGCTTACTTGGATTATACATTCAGCTAGCAATGACAAACACAAGACCTTGTGCAAACTGTTGCATGCAGGATTTTATCAATTGATCATATTACAGTTTTGAATAACTAGTCCTAAAAGATGCCATTTTAAATATGGATGATACCCACATTCTGTGAAATTATGCTTTGGTTTTTTTTCTGTCCACATCTATTTTACCAGCAGAGACAAAAAGCTAATTAAAACATTTTATTTCATAGCAAGGTTTTCCAGCAACTGCTTCAGACTTTATCTGATACAACCATTTTGCTTTTTTCACACTTACCTCTTCTTAGAAATGCTGAGTTGAAACAAAGTGCAGTGTGAGAGATGCTAATTTCAAATCTCCTATTGTAAAATACATTTTTTGTTCTAGCTGTGCTTTAGTTTAACGTCTAAATGTTGATGATTTTTTTTTGTTTCTTCTCTTCAGAAGTAAAACAAATGAACTTACAACAGAAATTAACAAGCTCCAGGAAGAAGTAGAAATGTACAAGCAAGAGAAATCTGTCTATTTGTCCTATGAAAAACGGTGAGATGTATTGCAGCTAATGCAGTGCTAATTTTCTAAGGCACTAGACTATTTTCAAATATTGGGCAGGCTTCAAGGAATCAGTGAATAATTATTTTTTTCAATATTTAATTTTTACATATATAAATCTTACCCTGTGAAGTTTGACTTTTTGTTTTGTATTTAGGGCAGAGGCTTTAGCTGGTGAAATCAAAGATTTTCAAGGTCAACTAGCAGACTACAACATGGTATGCTGCTCTGAAATTTTGATACTGAATGCTATCCTATTTATGCTCTTACTTTGTACTGCTTTTGCCTTATTTGGATTTTCTTTTCCTACATTTCTATGTAAAAAAATACTGGTTAATACTGCCTTTGTTCAGTTATTGGAAAGGAAAAATATGAAAACAAAGGAAAACAAAAAGTGTACTATACATTAGGAGAAACATCTGCATATGGATTTAAGAAATTTGTGCTGTGTAATATTTCAGTGCTTAGAACAGCTACATATAATGAGAATTATTTCTGAAAATGACACGTACTTTTTCCAGATTCCCAAGTCATGTTTTTTCCATTTGCAATAACCAAAGTTTTCTGTGTTTTCATGAACCCTTTGTCTGATTTTTTTTTTTAAAGAAAAGAAGAGCAGTAACAGGTTGGAATTCTGTCTTGTTTCAGGTTGTGGATATACTTAACACCAGTACAGATATGGCAGAAGTGATCCGAGACTACAATATGGTAAGAATTAGGATATTTGCTATGCTTTAACAGTGAAATGGTGTGTCACTTTCTCAGTGCTTTGAATGTCTGACATATCCAAAAAAGCGTAGCACTGACTTAAAACTTCACCATTTTTTTCCAGTTAAATTATTCATAATGTTGGCAACATGTTATGAGTAAGACAACTGCTTGAAGTGTTATGTTAACAGCCCCATGATAGTTTTCTGTGATTTAAATTTGAGAGGGGTGTTATCCCATCCCAAATTATGAGTGTTAAAATATCCTTTTTATTTTTTGGGAGCACTCAACGCTAGTCTTAGGAGAGGCGAATTTAAGTAGATTACCCTGCCTCGTAAAGATGACTGGTGTTCTGCACATTAAGTTCTCTTTGTCTTCAGCCTTTTGAATATCTCCAGTGTAAAAAATAGTAAATAGGTCTCTGAAATAGCCACCATGAAATCAAAGAGTTTTGTTCTTCCTTTGCTTTCTTTCTTTATTTTCTAAGACTTACTCTAAGTGCTAAGGCATAAGTGGCATTATGCATATTTAATTTCTTATGATCAATTTGTTCGTAAACAAAAGAAACCAGTTTCAGTAAAGCTTGTTTTGGTAACTTGAAAAATGACCTGGATATTTCTTGATCAAAACAACTTTTTTTTTTCCTTGCATTTGATTGAATAATAAGGTACAATATCTGTTATAAAGAGAAGAATGCCTTTCATCCTGTCTGTGTAGTTTTAGGCAGTATTTCACTAAGTGTTTCAGAAATAGATCCCAGAGTAATAGTAAGTGAATCAATTTCTCTGGAAATATTAAAAAGATGTGTACATGTTGTATTTAGGGATGCGGTTTTATGGTGAGCTTGTCAGTGCTGAGTTAAGGGTTGGATTTGATGGTCTTAGAGGTGTTTTCCAACCTGTATGATTCCATGATTCATTACATGTTCCCTTTTTCTTTTTTAAGTTAAAGGTTCAGAATGACCGAGACGCTCAGAGTATGGATAAAATTTTCACAGAAAGACAAGCGTAAGTACATTAAGTATATATTTTTCATCTTTGAATAACTCAATTTCTTGTAACTCAGCTTGGGAAAGTGGAAATGTTACCTGTTACCCTAACAATACAATGCATATCACAAGTGATACCTGAACAATTTCAAGATGCTAAGTTAGTGCCAGGTTGCAGCTGGAGTTCTTTGCGTTAAACTCCAGTTACTCCCCTGAAGATAATTACCATGACATCCAGGATGAGTTAGATGGTAATGGAGAGTCCTGTCTTTTGGCAATCTGCTGTCAAGTTTTGGGAGTTTTGTTGGGGTGTAGCAGAGTGAAGAAAGCAAGCAGAAATGGGAACTAGACCTTTGCCTGTTTGGTAAGGTAGGGTTGTATAGACGGAAAGATGAGGACAGTGAGATGCTTGCAATAGGAATTTGTGAGCCATGAGAGTGGCTTGTGTAGTGATAGGGTGAGTTTTTGAGATAGTTAATTTAGGCACAAGAGGGGTGCAGGAGAATGCTATATGATCCTGCTCATTGCCAGTGAAAGCAATCTCAGCAATGAGGTTTTATGTATGAGTAAACACTCCAAAGCAACCAATTTACCGATTAATAATGTCACATTGCATTAATACTGCAGTTTTCAACAGCTCACAAATGTGTCTGTTGCACCTTGAATGCATTTTTAAGTGTTAAGAAAATATGAAAATACTTGGTTCAGTAGCAATGCAGTAATGGTAATTTATCGTTGCACCATACATACACATTTTTGGGAATACAGCAGCTGGTCTTTCTTGCTCTGCTAATTTGGGTAAAAAAATACCCAAATGCTCCATTTTCTGACTGTGTTAGTTTTGCCTCATAGACTGCAGAGCTGTTCCAGCACTGATTTGAAGCCAGCCCCCAGTCTGGCTGTGGCCTGCTTTAACATTTTCAAGAAATTATTCTTCTCTTCTAGAACTCTTCACAATGAAAGTATTAATGATTATGCCAACTTCACCCGCTACTGTGTTCATGTCAAACAATATACATTAAGCCCCCCAATATAAGTACCCAAATAGATTTTATAAAAAGGTGGACTATGAGTATTTTTTGCATAGTTTGAAGTATTTGTTGTGCCAATAATGCATGCATATGACCCCATTTTTTAACTTCATGATTGATGCAGCAAAATCTTGTTATGGATTTGGTGAGATGAAAGGAGACAGACTGCATAACTTCATTCTATATTGTACATGGGCAGCACAAAATGGAAGTACAAGTGTACTACGTTTTTGAAATGTCAGTTCAGCATCCATTGTTTAAGACATTAACGCTCCTCGTTTACATAAATATCTATGTATTTATCCTCAATAAATCCATCTTCTTCATCTCTGCATGCATGAACTTTCTCAAATATTTCAATGGGTTCTTCACTGCTTGTACCCGATACTGAAGGAGAAGAACTCATGTCAGCTGAGAACTCCTGTTCAACCATCTCTGAGTCATTTTCTTCTAGACGACGGTGACGGTAGCTCATCAAGTACTGATACCATGCTGGGCATTTTACAGCAGTAAAAATTAGGAGTGTAGTGCCTAGGACAAACCCTAGGACACCCGCTAGGAAGGTCCAACTTTTGCCAACCAGTGGGAACTCTTTAAAAAAAACAGGAAAAAAAGAGGAGTTATCTTCATGAGGAATGCTAGCAAGAACTCTGTGATTTTTTTCATAGTTAAATTGAGAACTCAGAAAGTTCACAGAACACTCATAGGGGAATTACTGTAGTAATTCCCAGAGCTTTAGTAAAATGTTGTTGCTGTGTTGTTAGGGAGTCGGTAACATCACAGAGACTAGTAATATATGTGCATCTCATATCTCCTGGCAATATAAATCTACCTTGCATTTTTATAAAAAATATTTGTTTAAAAGTATATTTCAAAGGTAAAGTTCTGAGGAGATATAAAAGATAATAATAATAAATGAATACAAAAGAATTTTTTTCCCAAAAGTTAAATTGCAATATTAGGCTTCGGAAAAAAATAAACAGTAATATGCTTTAAATTTTATTTCCCAGGCTTTACTTTTTTATATGGTGATAATGTCTGAATCCTAAAATATCATTACTTTGGCATATCCTTTCAGCTGTGTTTCTTTTATAATAAAATTTTCAGTAAACTGTAGTTGCCCATAGTCTTTGTTTAGAAGCTGGTTTTGTGTGCTGGCCACTACCCTAAAGTAAATTATAAGGTGGTACAGCTAAAGAAACATGTCACAATGGTAGCTTATAATTTGTGTATATGTCTGTAGATATATTTCCTGCGTTAGCCAGAAGAAAGAAGTAAAGCCTTTCAGGACTGAAGAGTTAACTTGCATATAAGATTAACATTGAAAGGTGAGGAGACTATCACTGAAATTTCCGAAGAATATGCAGTGATCATGTCTTTTATACTGAACACATTTAGGATTGGAGTAAAATCTGTAAGTTCATGCCAGCACATTTTAGGAAAACACCTACATATAGAAAGCAGTTAGTTTGGAAAAAGCAAATTTTTTTAAAAGTTATTTCCCTAGTTCTGTTAGGCAGAGATCTAGACAATTACCTGACTTTTAGGGCTTTGAAATTTCTTCATCATTTTTTAGTATCGTTTAAGAATTATGGGGTTTATCTGTTTTGAACACTTACTCAGTAAACCTTAACATTCCCCATAATGTGTGTGACTGTCTATGAGAACCTAGAAATATGCTTGTTCTGTAGCCCTGGTTTATGGAAGAGTGAGAGTGTACTAAGAATGCAAAACAGTATAAAGTCATGGAACAGCAAATCAAACAGCTCATAACCAGTAAAGTGAAATATCTGTATTACCTGCACGTGTTCCATTGTTTCCAGTGATGTTGTTTGGAGTCAGAACTGTTATTAAGGCACTACTTCTAAGATTAACTGCAGGAGTGGAAGTTGCAGTGTTTTCTAAAGGAGTATTTTCAATTTTGCAGTCAGCTGGTTGGATAGCTGCCATCTTGATGGAGATTTTTTCCATGTTTGGGAATGTACATGTAGTGTTGCTTTCATTTTCTGTGAATGTGAGCAGTGAAAAGGCTATGAGATAGTGGCAATTTTTTGGCATGCTAATCTAAAAAACTCTCATGGAGAGATATTGTAATATTGCATAAAATGGGTAAGTTGGGGGTGGATTTTGTACACATCAGAAAAAAAATGCACAGTAAAGCTATTAGACGTAAAAAAAATATGAAATGCTGCCCTTACCAAAAACTTACCCAATGTCACATTGGAGGCAGTTAGCCATATCTGTAAGTCAAGGAGGTCACAGGAGCAGATCCATGGGTTTCCAGCTAAAACAATTTTAATCAGTTTAAAAGATGATTTTATATGAAAATATTTCAGAAAATTATATTGTAGATTTAAAATTGTCAGGCTTTCTAGAGAAGTAAATGTATCTGAATCCAGCTGAGCAATCATGTTATAGGATAGATTCAACACTGAGAGATGATTTAATCCTGCAAATGCTGCTTTATGAACAGTGCTAATAGAGTTGTTGCTAATATCCAGAGTTACGAGTTTTTTCAGATTGTAGAAGCTGTAATTGCACAGTACAGTAATGTTGTTTTCATTCAGATGAAGTTCAGTGAGGTTAATAAAATATCCGAGAATCTCTTTGTCACGATCTTCTAAAGTGATTCTACTGTTTTTGAGGCTTAATTTAGTGACATTTTGAAAAAAGTTGAGGGAGATATTAAAGAGGTTCTTTCCAGACTCCTCACAAGCAACCTGTTGAAAAAAAGAGAGTGACAACAATTAAATACTATGGAAAAGTCTACTAAGGAAGGTGTCTCAGTGAGGACTGTTAAAGGCAAGAGAAAACTTATCTTCTATTTTGTAATGCTTTTGTTACTTTAAAAGAAAAGTTATATTGCTCTTCATTAAGTTTTGTTTATATCTTTATTAATTAACTCATGGTCTGATGATACAGCGGAATGAATCCTCCTTGTGTCTAGAGACCTGATGTTCCAGAGTGCTTAGTGCTGAGCTCTGTGCTTGGATGCAAGGGTCTTTGTTTGATGTTCATCCGAAATGTAACCGCTATGGGATACTATTTTTGGAATTAATATTTGGAATTAATTATTTGTTGGGTAAGAAAATGAATTCCTTTGCTACATAATCTGGAAAGAAGGTGTCATAGAGAAAGTTTATTCAAGACTGCAAATTAATTCAAATATTCCTTCTAAAATGAATTTTTTTAAAAACACCTATGTTAACTCTTAATTTAAAATAACATCTTTAGAGCAGACCTTCAGCAAAACATTTGTTATATATATGTTTGTTATAGCACTTAACTTAATTTTGGTTTTCTGTGTTGAAGTTTAGCATAGCTGCAGTTTTTTCAGATTTGAGTGTTTGCTCTCAATACCTTGAAACAGAAAAGAGTACACTTATTTATATATGTAAAGAGGCATTCCTGTGTCTGGAAGAATTTGAGATACAAAATCATCTCAAATATGTTTCAGTGTTGTTCACCCACTCACAATGACTGCCATCAGCAAATTGTCCATTACACAGAAAACAACTTCTTATTGCATTTTTGTATTTCTTTCTTCAGGACTTGTATGTTCAAGTGTATCTTTCAAAAATAAGGGTAGTTCATATGAATATAAAACTTACAGTTTGGGAAGTAATGTTGCAGTCAGCAGTAACTGGATTCAAAAACATCATTCCAGCCCAGATCACAAGCCAATAGAGTTTCATGTTTGGAGCCTAGTGAAAAACAACATTTTTGCATATCAAGACCAGAATACTGATGTCTTCTGTAGTGGTAGCTTAACAAATTAATAGATACAGTTATTTCAATGATAGTGTAATAAATTCTGTTCTACGTAAATGCTTTGTAATGTAAAATTAAGTGGAGAAACAGGAGTTATCAGAATTAATGAATTCAGCTTTCACTTAATTGAGCCAAACCTAAAATCCAGTGTGCAGACTGCATCAGCAAATAGAAAAGGGATTGGTTAGACAAGTTAATAGAGAAAAGTATCATAAATGTATAAAACAAATAGGCAGGGCTGTACTCATTAATATTCCTGTTAAAGCAATTGTGGGTATGGAGGACTATGATTGGAGTAAACTGCAGAAAGTATTGATGCTTGCATGCTCTCCCTGTACAATTTCTCCCGTTGCCTCTGACAGAGTACTCTGCCTCTAGACAATTGTTGGTTTGTCCAGTCAGATTTCTTGTGTGTTCTTGTGTAAGTTACTAAGCATTTTTTGTGAATTTTTAATTAGAAGATCAATCTTTTCATCTCTTTATTGTCTTTACTATAGCCTATAAAATGACATAAAACTGGACTTCTCTATTAGGAAAGTATAATTGTTGCTGTGATCTTTGGAACTAAGTAAACATGGTTCAGTCTCTAGTGACGAAGTTTTTGTATAGATTTGAGCCTTATTTTTTGGAAGTTAGGAAAGATCCTATAAATGGTATTTACTGCAGCATTAACATCTCTCAAAGAAAGGGTGTCTCAGTCATTGCCTTTGAATCAGGCGCTATTTGCAGTATCTGTTCATTTTGAGCGGAAATGTTACACCATGTCTGTGAGACATTAAGTAAGTCCTGTTTATGCCACACTTGAATGAAAATGTTGTGTAAGAGTCAATGAATCTTTAATTTTTCAAGTTTTTCTTAAGCATCTACTAAGATAGGGGTTTAATCTTAGTATCTCCTTGCCAGGTATCTTCTGGAGTAAAAGAAACCCAAAAGGTAAAGTGTAAGATACTTGTTTAAAGTTAAGTGTTCAGAGCATTCACTGAATTTAACAGAAAAGAGTAGGGGAAATTACATAAGGAAATTTAATTGCTTAAACAATGCTATATATGGGCAGCCCATCAGATTTACAAAACCTCCACCAGTCCTTAAAAGGAGTTCCGGGAGGCCTTTGCAGATCATAATGAAATAAATGAGGTCATAGAACAAACTGGCCAAGTCTATTTGATAACTTCTATATATTTGCATGTTAGAGGATTGACCTCATTCACCTAACTGAATCAGCCTGGAAATTTCATAACATCTTGGAAAGAAGAGGAAGATAAATGCCACTTATTCTGCTCTGATCCATTGTGTATTTTTACTTCTGTCAGAATCTTTTATTGAATACAAAAAGAGTTCATAAACATTTTGTCATTTAGCCATTATCTGTGGCAGGGACAAGGGGTGCTAGCAGCAGCAGCCCCTGTGGAATTATGTTCTGTATTAGGTTTTGCACTTGTCAGTGGTGCAGTGGCCTGCATATTTTTTTAGCTATTTTGTGTATTGTTAGTGGAAAACATGATGCACTTTGAGAATTTGCAAAATTACTATTTTAACATCTGGATCTTGTAGCGTATTTGGACTTGAAAGATACAGCTTCCTGGATGTTCAGATACTGAAAAGGTCTTAATCTGGCAATTTGTAAATACAGATTAGTAGTGTTATTGCAATTTTCAGATTACGAGACAAGAACTGTTTTAAATAGAATGGGAAAATATATTAAATATTGTTGTTAGTGTTAAAGTGTAAGTTAATAACAGCCAAGTTGAAAATTTAAGTTGTGTATATGACTAAGTCAAAATCATAATTCCTAGCTCTTACTTTAGTTTCTACTGAAAACATTGGGGACTTCTTACAAATGTGACTGCCTGCATTTTGTGTATGTGAACCTGTATAATCAGTAAAAGAACAGGAAAGTATCTGTAATTTTAGTTGCAGTTCAGCATTTTACTAGAACCAGATTCTACAGACTGCTATTTAAACTAACTGCTTTGGAAAGAATCTCAGCCTAGTAATACATTGGCAATACATTGATAGTACTTTGATATTTCCTTGTAATTAGAAATGCTTTCTTAAAAATTTCCACCTGAGAACTTTGAAAATCATATCATTTTAAAATAAAGTAATGATTTTTGGTTTTCTGGGGAGGTAATTGAGTTTATATAATCAGTCTGGTTTTCAGAGTCTGTTCCCCAGCTTTCTAATGAAGTAGAATTTACTTAACAACTCAGCATGTCCAGGGTTCATAGTAATTCCTGATGATTTAATATACCTTGAGATGTGTTTGCTTCCAGTCTAGCAACAAAGTTATACTAATAAATCTTTGCCTGAATTTTGAATTAGACATGCTAAGTGTCTTACCTTTCTGTTGCTTCTTAGAGGTATCATATGTACACATGTAGATTTTTCAGTGCACTGACAAGAAATAACATGGTGAGACAGCACTTTGTTTTTCTTCAACCTTTGTACCTGATGAATGACCAGGCAGTGTAAAAAATTAATAAACCTAGAAAATCCTTAGCAAAAGATTGACTAAGTTGAGCAACTTCTTATAATCATCTTGAATTTAATTGGATCAACAGCCAATAGGAAAGTCTAATTGTAGTATGCTGAAGTGTCAAGTTCCAGCTTGTAGAGGAAGCAGTCAGTTTAAATGCCACAGGTAATTTACAAGCAAGTTGAGTTATAATCAATTCAAGAAATTCTGGAGACAGAAAAAGATTTTCATTTTTAATTTGATTAGTCATCAAATTAAGAAAATGTCAGGATATTTGCATACCAAAGTAAAGCTTCTTAGTAGCTAGTTAACTCTTGGTTAGTGCTTGTGTTTTGGAAATACAAAGTTCCTCATCGTCTGAGGAGCTGCAGGGTGACGATACATAAGGATATCTGTAATAAGGACTGTATTTCAGGAAGAATTTCCAGAAACAAATCATACTTGCTCTGGAGTGAATGTCAATGTACAGGCTGAAAAAAAGGGATTATATTGATATACAAAGTGCTGTGTCCTATAAATGTTTACTTGCATTAGAGCTCATTCTGACCAATGCACACCACCAAACTACAGAAAAGTTGATCTCTTTTCCATCTCCATTTCTCTCCAATATGTGGCTGCAGAAATTATTTTGCTTCACTATGTCTCTGTTGTTATTGGTACTTTGTTTTTGCATAACATCTCAAAACATTCTACAATTTTTCTGAGTTTCATCCCTGATTCAGCTTCATCCATAGTGTTCAAATTACTAGCGGTAACAAATTGTGTTTCTGTGACAGCCATTGCTGATTTTTTTAATTGCCTCCTGAAAAATCACTAAGTTGCAGCCTCCCCTCAGAAGGTTTCTACCATCATAGTAAGTCAGACATTTCTAGTCTCAAGGACAGGCTGGATCATCCAGAAGTATTTAGCCAGGAATCCATATCATGTAAGAAAAGGAGAAATTGCCTCATGTTAAGAGGGTACTCTTTAATTTGTCCACACACACTTTAAATAGAGGGGACTGGAAAATTTGGTTTCTTTCCTTGTCCTGCCTTGCACACTTAAAATCTCTGGCACAGATGAGAGAAATCCCATAGAGCTTGGAGTGGTATTGCTATAGAGTGGAATGGAGCTCAGAGTGGTATTGCTATGCCTGGAGCAAACTGTATTCACTCTCTGAAGGTTCCAGTGATCTCCAGGAAAGGCACTGTGTTTGTGTTTAAATACAAGCTCTCTCTAAGCCATACTGCAGTGTCTCCAGGAGAATTACATGTAGTGTGGAGATTTCTTCTGAAAATCAACACCCTTAGCATTTTGTTAAATTTTTTATGCACTTTCTCTATTTTCTTTCTTCCATGTCAGAAGCTGAGCTTGATTTGAGATAAACTGTTGCTGCTGAGACCTTGCAACAGCTTTTATAGGTTCACACTGAGGCATGAGGAGCATTCAATAAAGAAGTAACATGAAAGCTCCCTGACATCTCCTAGTTCCATGCCTTCCAAAAGGTCTTGGATCAAACTACTCTTTTAGCTTGAAAAAAAGCTCCTTTCCACTACTATATGTAACATAATGAACCATTTATAAACTGGTTCACTTGCAGTGAGGGCCTCATTCTTTGGACTGAATAAATTTGTTTTGGTCTCAAGAGAGTATTAAACTTAATGTCATGTTACAACCTTCCAGTATTTCTTATTCAGTCCCAGTGCATGCCAAATTTGCCATACTAAGTGGGAGATCATCACTTTGCTTTGTTTCATCATCATCAGATCCAAAGCATTTTTTCAGCACGGTCTGCAAATTCCCAACAGAATTTCTACAAAATATCCATAGTTTCCTGGAGATGATAGCTCTTTCTTGGAAGCTAGTTGGAAGTGGTCACATTTTTTAAGGTCTTTTGAGAATTCCTTGTAAGAGATGAAAACTCTGGGGAAAGGCTGATGGAACTGGCGTTGTTTAATCTCTAGAAGAGAAGGCTTAGTGGGTATTTTGTCAAAGTAAATGCCTGATGGGCAGGGGTTAAGAAAATGGAGCTGCTCTCTGATGCCTAAGGGCAGGACAAATGTCAATGGCCACATATTGGAGAACAGGGAACTCCATTTAAACATCAGAAAAAACTCTTCTGTCTGTAAGAGTTAACAAACATCAAACCATTGCCTAAACAGGTTATAAGATACTGAAAGGTCAAGATACTGAAAACCTGAAAAAGACACTGACAACCTGCTGTAGGTGACCATGCTTTGAGTAGTGCACAGGTTGGACCAGACAACCTAAAGAAGTCCATTCCAATGGCTACTCTACTCCGCTTCTGCAGTATTTTCATTATTTCTGTACCCTGAATTTATTATAGTGCAGTTCCAATATTTTGCATCATCTCTTACACCTAAGTGCATTCTTGTCTGCAGTCTTTGATCCAATAGTGTCAGTTACACAATTTACCGCTTATCATCTTACAACTTGGGAAAAGTTAATGAAAAAGAGGAGGAAAAAAATCCTGAAGGAAGGTATTCTGCTGATTTTATCATTCTTAACAGCAGAAATCACTCTGGAAACAAGCAAACTGTTTAAGCAGCAAACTTTCATGAACAATGAAGGGAATTAAGGTATACTCTTATACTCTTCAGGGTATACTATTTATATATATATATATATATAGGTATGCATATAAGACTATATATATAAGGTATACTCTCAGGAGTGGTTTTGTTTAAATTTCCTTTAACTGTGTTCTCAGATTGGCTCTCTAGCTTTCGGGAATTCCATAGAAATTACTAGACTTATATTAAAACAGTGAGAACAGTTCCTTAAGCATTATTTGAATCTGCTAAGAGAGTTGCTTGTAGCTCACTATAGCTGAAATGGTAAAGTTTTTGTATTTGGACACTATTGATTTCCTGAGAAGATTAAAGTCCTGAATCAAGAACATAAAATATGCCTAATTTCTTAGTTATTGCATAGTTAAAAAACTACTCTGCTTAGACTTCTGCAACCACTCTCCATTGTAATCAACAATTCTTTGCAAAGAGTAATCTTTTCATCATCATCATCATCTGGTACCGTAAAATTCTGATGTCTGCGTAATATATTTTTTTAATGTGCATTCACAAATTGCACACCAGCTTCTTTATTTCATACTGCCTGGTTTTACTCCAGAAATTCTGATTAAGAGCATCTGAGAGGGAGTACTGTGTTTTTGCCAGTGCTGGGACCAATGCAGGTAGACAGTGCGGGAGTATTGGAAAAACACTGTGTGGCTATTGTAAAGGCAGAGAATTCTTCATCTTCTGTATTTCATTTTGTGAATGTTTGTATACCTAATCCAGCTCCAAGAAGATTAGGTACAATCTTCTCAAATTAACTTCCTCTTATAGAGTCTGGGCTTTTGATGTTACACTGAGCATTTCAGTGAGGCTGAAGAAATACTGGAGTTTGAATTGAGTGCTTACAATATATATTAACTGGTGAAAGTTACAAAACCATTATATTTTTACAGCACAGAAAAGTTAATTCAAGCTGTAGAAGAAGATATCGAGCGTGAAAAGGTTGTGGCAGATGACATAATTAAAGACATGTCACAGGAAAATCAAGCTAAATATATGGAGATGAAAGCTGCTAATGAAAAACTTTCCCAGGTTGGCTTGTTTCATTATGCTTACCTAAAATATTTCTTAAACTGGCTTCATGGTTTAGATAAAATTTAAGTACTAAGGAGCTTGACTAGAGAGTAATACAATAAAAAGCTTGCTGGTATCTTACTCAGTTGTAGAAGTACCTGAGAATAGAGCAATTTACTAAGACCAAATACTTTGTCTTTTTGTATTTCATACTTTAGGAAGAAATAATGTTCCCAGTTTTCTGTTTAAATTTAGGGATTTACATGCAGAAAAAAACCACTGCAATACTCAGATGTTTCATCATGTGTAAAAAGCAAGCAAAAGGGAAAAATAACCCCAGCAATTTCTGTAGTTCACTTAAGTAGAAAGTTTTCTTCTTGTGCACAAAAGCGAATCTGACTAGCTTTTTCTATTATTATTGTTGCATGTCTGAATGTATAAAAAAAAATGAACTGGACTTTATAAATTGTTGTTACTTCAGTAATCCTAATGTTAACCGCAGGAGTAATGTTTCTAGGCTCTCTGGGATGATCTAGTTCAGGTCATACATTCTTCAAAGTTCCTCTGTATAGTCTGTACAGAGATGACTTGAGTGTTTCCCATCTGTCTGAGGATGAGCTGAATCAGTACTCAGGGCTCCCCTGTCTCTTTCTGGACTGTTAGTAAACCATCATGGCTGGTTCAGATTTTAAAACTTGACTCCAAACGTCTGAAGGACAGATAAGTTCCACCTGTGGTACTGATTTTAAGAAAAAAATAGTAGAAAAAGGGCAAACAATTTTTTTGTATTAGCCCAACTGCAAGTAACAGTGATAAGAGTAATGGAAAAGTTGGATGGTGAAAGCAAATGTTTATTACATCTGAGTTATGTGGAGTTGGACACAGTCTTGTCTTTCAAATTTTTGAGAGCAGCAATGGAATAGTTTACAGCATTTTATACATGCTGAGGTTTAGAGCAAAAAAGTAATTAATCAAGTAGTAATTTTTATCTGAATTTTGCATTTTGCTTCCTCTTTAGGAGTTGATTGTTCAACAGCAGGAATTGGATGCACTAAATATAAAGGAAGAGAGTCTAAGAGCTGTATGTATGATAACAAGTGCTCTCTGTACTAACCTTCCCTGAATGCTAGTGTAAAGAAGAAAAAATTCCTACAATTTCTCTTCCTTAAATTGTCAGATATTGTAGGATCATGCTCTAGTATGGGATGGCAAATCTGTCTCTCTGGTTTCCACTAATAATTTCTAATCAGTCTGGAGTAAAAATGTGTTATTGAGGAGAATTTTTTCATACTGGTTCTTCCATAGATAAAAGGATCTATGAGCTGAAACATACAGTCAGAAAGTATAATTTTCAAATACTGCTAGACATTTTTCAGTCCTTTTATATAGTTTGAAATCCCCTAGAACCTGTGAAGTAGTTAATCTACTCAGAAAATTGGCCCAAGGAAGAACTTGTAAATCAAGAATAACTGATTGGGATATTCTATTCCAGTAAATGTAATATTGACAATATGGATTATAAATTTTGCTTTTATTAAGTACTTTTTACTTTCTCTGTGCTTTTTATAAGAGATAAGCTTCACTTTCAATGTATAGGTAGGTGTTGCTTAACAAAAGCATGATTGCCACAATGCTCTCTTACCATCTGAAAATAGCTAGTAGGTGTTTGCTTTTCCCAACAGGAAATAGCTCACTCTGGGGTGAAACAGGAAGCTGTGCAGTTGTATGAAAAACTCCATGAGCTCAAGGAACATCGAGATCAAATGATTGCTGAGGATAAGAACATGGAGTCTCCACAGGAGGAAAGAGAGAGATTACTAAACCAGGCAAGAACAGAAAAAGTTGTTATGTAAAAGATCCTCCAAGTCAGTGTTTCAGGGGTGATAATACTTGAAAATACTTAAGTTTGAATCTTGCCTGTATTTATGCTCTAGGCAGCACAATTAATCTGAAATTAAGAATAGTTAATGAATTGGAAGGTTGGGATATTTCAGGTTAAGCCAAAACCTGGACACCTTTCAGCGCAGGTTCAGGGGAGGGTTGTGAAGATAATCCCAGGGCTGGAGCCTCTCCTATGAAGACAGGATGAGAGAGTGGGAGCTATTCATCCTAGAAAAGAGAAAGCTCTGGAGAGACCTTATAGCCACGTCCAGTGCCTAAAGAGATATATTTACCTTTATAAAAAAAGAGGGCAAGTGACTATTTTACAAAGGCAGAAAATGATAGAACAGGAGGGAAACTTTTAAACTAAAAGATAAGATATTTAGATTAGATGATAGGAAGAAGTTCTTTACTGTGGGGGTGGAGAGGCACTGGAATATGTGGATACTCCATCTCTGGAAATGTTCAAGGCCAGGTTGGATGGGGGCTCTGAGCAACTTGATCTAGTGGGTGGCATCCCTGCCCATGGCAGGGCTGGGGAGTAGGGGGAAGGGTGAGTTGGAAACAGATCCCGTCCAACTCAAACCATTCTATTATTTTAAGGAAACAAAATTGGCACAGTGAGCTTTTAATTTTCAGCTGGTTTTGTTCCAATTCATGAGACATGTTGGTTGGGAAAACTGATCCAGTTGAACAGCTCTTGTAATTAACTCTAGAGAGTGTCTTTGTGAGGTGCTGAATAGGTATACTCATCCAGGAGTAATTGGATCAGTTGACAATGGCCTACACTGTAACATTTATACTTTATGGACTATTGGTCTGAATGACCAATGGTAAGTGTATTTCATTTTAAAAAGTATGATTTTTAAATACATGGAAGACATAACACTTAAATCATGTCACTTCTTGTTGGACAATGTCACAATTTTGTGATTTCAAATACTAAGTTTCTATTCTCTATATTTTGAATTCAGATTTTTTTTTAAATTTTCCTTTTTTATTTGTAGATTTAATTTCATATGATAAAGTTGTTGAACTTTTTTATAGGTTAAAGATGATAGTCAAAAAATTGCAAGCATGGAAAGACAGTGAGTAACCCTGTTATACTGTTGCTATAAATTACATGTGCACTGTAAAGACACATAGTTGTGTTCCATGATGTATTTCTATAGACTTCTAGAACATCACTGCATCTTCAAAACTGTACTAGTGTTAACCTTCCACAGAGAATAGAATATATTCTTCTAGTTCAGGTAAACAAGTTTTATAGTGATAAGACCTTTAGGTCTGCATTATAAGATACTTCCATCCCTTATGAACACCCCTTGAGAATATAAATTGGTAATAGCACTGGCATGAACTTGTTTAAGGCTGAAGAAGACATTGATTTGTAAGAGCTGCTCCTCTGGGACAGCTGTGAAATTGAACCTGCGTTGCACTGCAGCCATATTTTGAAGTTAGTTTATATGTTCTTAAAACCTAAGAATTACAAAAGTTCCATTCTAAAGAGTAGCAGGGCATTGCTTCTTGATTTGTGGGTATTGGGTCTTTCTGAACACTTGCCAAAAAGTCAAGTAAATTTTATAATAAATAGTGTGTATTTAGGGGTAGATGAAACAGTACAGTATTTTATGATTTTGAGCCTTTTGATTTCTCTTTCTTTAAAGAAAAGTTGAGATAATTAATAAAATCTCCTCGAAGCAATTTGAAATTCTTTTGAGCAATATTCCCAACTATAATTGTTGGTTAACTTTCAGTGTATTTTAATTGGATAATAAGTTGCTCAACTGAACTTTTAATAGATAAAAATAACAAAGAATTATATTTGAGATTTTATGTAGAAATGTATTAAAGGTAATTTCATTTCACACTTTGATTGATTATGTAGCAGAGTGTTTTATTTGTAAATTTCTTAGTGGATTTTAGTGAATACAGTTTAAGGAATACAGTTACTTGTTGCAGTTTAACAATTATGTTGTACCTCTGCAAAGTTGAATAGCAACCAGCAGAGGGGCCAGTTGAGTAAATTAAGAATTACTGATGACTCAAGAAAAATTGTTTTTTAATCAAAAGGAGCTACAGTACTTCTATTTTAAGACAGAGGACTACAGTGACTGATGTTTTTCACATACCTTTTATAATAACAAGAATCATCCTGATACTCTTTTGGTTTTGATAAATACAGATTTTCTATTCTTGACTTCTCTCTGCAGTTTTGTCTAAAATAAATTAAGTATTTTACAACACAGTTTTAACCTTGACTCATTATCTATTTGTCAGGTTGGCAGAAGTAAAAGAAAAAATAGACCATTTTAAAAAGGTCATTCAACGACTTGATATGGATCTGGAGAACCATCGAGGTAATATGATTAGAGTTGTAGCAAACTAGGCAGAGCTGCATCTTTTTGTTCTATAACAAACTGTTATACCTATGAGTTGCTTAAAACTTTCAGGCTTATGCAAACTTTCAGTACTCACCAGCATGAGAAGGTCTGTGTCTACAAGTACAGCCTTTTCTTTTCAGACCTAAGAAATGGGGAGTACCCACCTTTAGTGAAACATTCAGCAAGTTCATATTGAAAATTACCATATAAAATAATAGGACAGCTGTCTGGTTTTCCATCCAATTTTATTTTTAATATTGCTTGAAGAATAGAAGTGTATCTTGTTGGAAACACTGCAGAACAAGCTCATATTTAGAAATGCTTTCATTTATTTTACCTTTTACATGATCTTTTACAATGCCAGCAAATGTAGAATTGAGAATATTTAATAACAATGTGTAAAGCAGACAGAATTCAGTATTATTTTTATGTCTTTAAAACTTCTTGGGTTGATCTTTGCAAGAAGAGTTTGTAAGCTGCCCAGTAATGGCCTTAACTCATACTGACCTCCAGCAAACATGTGCTGCTAGTGCTTAGGCTGAGTTAGTTTGGAATTTGTCCTAGCACTGGAAATTACAGTTGTGAAGGAAGTAACTTTAGTTTGAGCATAGGCCCTTAAAAGCTGTAAAAGGTTCTCCATAAAATGAAGATTCATGCAATGAAAAATCTTCTTTTGATTATAAGAAATCTTGTTCAGATAGGAATTACGTAAATATCTGCCTGCATTCTGAAAGTCTCTGTAAGAAGTTATTTAACTTCTTTAGAATTTATGAACTAATGTTCTTCTTACTTTGTCTTTTTTTGGGTAATCAGTGTAAAACCTAGTTGTAAGTGTCTTCCAGGTGAATAAATATCTAAAAATCTGCCTCTAAACAAATGTCTCAGACATCTGTTTATCATCTTGTCATGGCAAAATATTTCAAATTTCTACAGATAGGTCATTATTTTTGTGGAAATAATTTATTAAGACTGCTTTATTAGCTTTTGTGTTTACAGATAATATCATTGCAAACTTTATTGTTCTTTAATTTTTCCTTTTTGTTTGGCTTGCAACCATTTTTTATTTTAACTTTGGAGAAATGCAGAAGGTAAGAAGCAAGTTGCTTTTCACATTTTGTAGTTTAGTTTACATACACAGTCATTCCTTGCTGGACTGTGTCTTTCACTGTTTTAGAAAAGTCTTTTGAAGAAGTGAGTTTGAAGCATATGTAGGAGAAAGCACATACTCTCTGTCAGCATATCAGAATCAGTCAGAATATTGAGAATCAATTTACCTTGTGGTATAATGTAGAGGGAATTACACCTATTAGTGTAACACAGAGGGAATTAAGATATTAATAAGGAGTCGTTTTAAGACACAAAAACGTAAACTCCCAATACCACCTTCTGTAGTGAACGGAGAGACAATTGCAGAGGGCCATTCATACTTCTGCTATAAATCAGCATCTTGGTGTGTCTTTGAAATTCCTGTGCTCTCTCCCTCCCCAGTCACTTTACTTCTGGATAAGTATTTAAATATTATTACATAGCATTCCCAAAATTCAGCTCTAAAGTTTTTTTATGTAAATGTTAGGTAAAATAGTAAGTAAAAAAAAAAACCCTTTAACTATGGATTTTTAAATGTTTCAGGATAAATATTTCAGTCTTAGAAATATTTTTGAACAGGAAGAAGACAAACAGACCATGTTGAAATAACTATTTTTAGGATTTGCCTGAAAAAATCTAAGTAAATTAATAATTCACCAACTTACTACGTGGTCTATATACTAGCAGTTAACTTTAATGATTAGTCAAAGTCAACATTAACTCATAATGCAACAGACTTAATTCCTCATAATTTGTGGAAAAGTTTAAGATATTTGTGTATTAATGGTGTATTTTAAAGAAAACTTACTGTAAAGACATCTCAAAATTGTGGTCATCAAATATTTTTTGCTTTAAACACTTTGACACATCATGTAACTGTTTCATGGCTCACCATTACTAGAATTTTTGAGAGGAGAACAGGCTAAGTTGTTAACTACTGGAGCCTTGCTTTACAAAATGAAAGAGAGAGTCCAACAAGGAACAAAGCCACAGCTGCAAGGAAGCTGAAGCAGAATCAAGGTCTCTTAGGGCCCCTCAGATGTTCTTCTTGTTTGTATATGCTACATAAAAAGGAAAGCATAGGGCTGTACAAATAAAAATTTGCTTGCTCAGTTTTATCTGTATCTATTTGATTATTTTACTTTCTATTCTTTAAAATGAAAAGATTATGTTAAATAAAAGCAGACAATTAAAAATTTAGATGTTTGAAACTTAAAATTATTTTTAGGAAATTAATTGTCTCATCTTCTTGTGACAAATACATCAGGTGTCCCACTTTACTAACACATATAAATTACGAGTTATTTATAAGCCGTAGTGGAATTTAAAGGTAGAGTGAATATGTATATTATTCCTTATTTCTAATACCACTATATTGAAGGTGTATGGAAATGTTCTTTCAAACTTAATTGTAGAAAGCATTCCATGTGTTTTATTTTCCCAGACCATTGCTTATACAGTTCTCCTGTTTATTTCCCTGAGATTATCAGTTTCTTTCAAGCTGTGTATCCTTATGAAAGTCCATTGTATTAGGTGAAAGTGCAGTTGAAGTGGCTTATATATTAAACAGGGCTGCGGAAAGTTTTAACTAATCATGGTGCCCAAATATGCAGAAGCATTTGTTTTCTATTGTTTGAATTCACTTGACTTCAGAAAAACCCTCTGAACTTCCTTTGTCCAAACCAAGTATTTATCCTATTCCCATCTATCAGAAATTGTAACAACTAAAAGATTCTAAAAATTGCATTGAGGCTGATTTATTAAGCTGTCTTCTTTTTTAATATAAAGATGTATATGACATAGTTGACCTGACTCCTTTAAATGAAATAGAATGCATCCTGTAGTTTCTAGGCATGGAGAAATTTTATTTTTGAAACAGTCATTTTTATTCATTTTCATTTCATTCCTGAAGGAATCTGGGCCTGAGACAATATAAAGTTAAATCAATGTTACATCTCTTGTAGGAGAAGAAAATTGGAAATACAAGGAATTGAAGAAGAGAGAAGAAAGCATGGACAGTAAGTTGTCTAATATTATTTAGCTTAATGTAATGGATATATATAAATATTATTAGATCTAATTTCACTAAAATACAGGTTTCGTTTTGTTGTTAAAACAATTAATTTATAGCTGCAAAGAACTGATGTGCTGATCTTTGCATAAAGTTCTGTGGTCTTGTTCCGTGAACAAGATAATTGAAATCTTACATGACAGTCAGAAACATTTGGAGCATCTTTCAAGGCTTTTCATCAAGCATTAAAGGTCTTAGGAAGACAACTTTATTTGATGAAAGCAAGGTTGTAATTAATTGATTAAGTGATTAAAAGCAGAACTTCAAAATGGGCAACTGTAGATACCATGTAATTCTTTAAAATTAAGGCTTCTCATATCTACTTACTCAAGATAAATGCTGCTAGATCTTCATTACTTATTAAAAAGTTATAATGTTGTAGAGATTTTGGTAGAAACTAACAGAGGATGAATACAACTGGGTTTAAGTATACCTTATTCCTAGTATACTGTAGGAGATAACTTAAAAAAAAAAGTTGGTCAGCAAAAGGGAAAATGGTCAGTAAACATGCCATGGAGGTTCAAGGGATATAATACCTTAATACCTTTTTTTAAATGTTCTCTAAAAATGTTCTATATAACTTCTGGGTAGCATGATACTGAAAGAAAGGTCTCAGCTGACAATAAGAGAAGATGAATCAGACAAAACTTAGGGAGTTTCTGTGTTTCCGAATTCCAGGTTTCCTGAGAAACAAAAAGACAAAAGCTCGCTTGATCTGGGGTTTCAGTATCGATACAGATACTGTCTTAGCAGGGCTCTACTTTTTGGGTTTTGGTTCTGCTTCTACCCTTCATCAAAAGTTATTGATACAGTTCTGGACCAGTTAGTAATTTGGGGAACCTGAGACCTGAGAGATTTGTGAGAACATGCAGGAATCTTAAGGATGGGAAAAGAGCAAATATGGTAGAAGAAGAGGGACAGTGAAATACAGACCAGTCAGATTAGTATCAGTTTCCAGAAATAATTTGGAGAAACTAAGCAAGCAAACAATATGTAAATGTTACAGGAACGGGAGTATGAATAACAGTAGTATTGATGTGTTGAATACAAACATCTTTTTTCCTTTTTTTGGCAGAAAAATTCTGCAGAATAAGGAAGGTGTAGCAGATGATGTGTACTTTAACTTCAGTTCATCTTCTGCTGTCTTGTGGTGTTTTTAGAAGCAAGCTAGGCAAACATCATCCATAATTAACCTGTATTGTGCATTCAGTTAAAAAATTATTAATTGTGAAAGATTCAGTGCCAGAATGAAAGAATGTATTGCACAGGATGTATTTGCAGTGTGTTGGATGTTCATGTTAGTCAGTTTTTTTCTTAATCAGTTGGATGATGGGAGAGAGCATCTTAGAGAATAGTTTCAGAGTAAATGCTCCATCAGAAAAGCTGAAATCATGCTGGAGGACGTGGTTACAATTTAGTATAATTTGTTATGTTAGAAATTAATTACAAAAAAGTTTGAAAAGGACTAAGTGTAAGTTTCTACACTCAGGTAGAGTAATCAACGGCAAAAATGCAGAGTGGGGAGCACTCGTGCAGTTATTAGTCATTAGGTACAGTTCTGTGGTGTGGCTCAGAGACTGAAAGACAAAGTGAACATGGCTGAGCAGTATCAGACTAACATGGAAAATGCCACAACAGTAGGTATACATCGGAGTGTAATTTGTTAGACGTCTGAAGTAATGTCTTTTTGTGTGCATCAAATACTTCAGATGGTTGTATTGTCTCTAGTTCTGCACATAAAGAAAGGGGCTGTCAGTCCTGAAGAAAACTGATGGGGATATGCAGAAAGCATGATCTGCAAGGAAGTATGAAAGAACGAGTCTTTTATTTTAGAAAATGAATGACAGTTGTCAAATGTGTAAAAAGGCTGTTTCAAATAATAACTGAATAATTTATTTCTGTATATATGTGGAGGATAGAAAAGGAGGAATATACCACTAGCTGCAGAAAGATTATGGTTGGATATTAGTGAAAACTTCCTAACAAGAAAATTTACCCAGTGTTGAAATAGATTGTCCAGAATTGTAGAGTATCTATCAGGAGCTGTGTGTGTGAAGAATATAGACAACCATCTGAATTACTGACATAATAACTGGTTTTGTCCTGGAGCTCAGATGAGCTCTTGCAGTCTCTTGCATTCAAGAATTTTTATGAGTGTGTGAAATACACAGCATTCAAATGAAAGAAGATCAATCAGACAAGTGTGATGAAAAAATAAGTTGCTTGCAAAAAAGTAGTGCGATCAGATGTAAATATGGACTTTGCTTAATGTTTCTAAATAAATTCAAAGGTTTGAAACAGAAAACACATAAAAAGTCTGGAATGCCAAAGGAGAAAAACACTAGTCAAATCAAACAGCTACTGTTCTGAGGTCCTAACGTCACTGTTGCAGGCTCACTTTTCAAGAATTGCACACATATCTGTGGATGTTATGTATATTAGTTTTATTGTTTCATATTTATAAATGTGTGAAAATGCTTTTCCACTACTGTCAAATCCTTCTTGCCCAAACAAGGACTTCCCCAGTTTTTATCCAGATAAAAAGTGTGTAAACTCTTATGGTTCCTGAGTGCTCCTGTGTGTATAAGCCATGTTTCAGGAGGAAACCCAGCAGGAAAGAAATTATTGTAACTTAGAGCTCTGGGCAGCATCTTGCTGGGCTTCTAACTTCTGTGTGATATGTCCAGGACATTTCTGTCACCAGAAATACAATGTAGCATTCCTAGAACACAGATACAGAGTGCCTACAATCATGACAACTGTGTTGTCAGATTCAGTCGGACAATTACTATAATGAACATAAATTAGACTGGTAGCTAAGGGAAATCTCACAGGAGGGAAGAGGTGATACCAGGTCTCAAGTCTTCAGCAGGGTTTGGCATTTAGTCCAGGCCATTGGAGATAGTAAAGTTACTTGTTTCTTTTATTTATTAGCCTATGTTGATAGCTTGCAGAAAAATAAAGACTAACAACTGCTGGGAAAAGCATTTAGAAAAGCATCAGAAATAGTGGGGATTAAATTTCTTTCCTATTGGGTGGCAACCCTCACCTAAGTGCGAGGAAGTGGTGGCCTTGTGTCCATTGGGTCACTGGAATAATTCTTCTTGTTTTCATTCCAGCCCATAAGTTGACAAGTTTCAAGGTCTCCACCACCTGGCTTTTAAATAAGCAATTAAAGTAACCTATCTGAAACCGTACTGCTTAGCAATTTAATACAAAGTTTTGACAGGAAACAACACTTCAACCACACAAGAGCCTTCTTTTTTGTGTTTGTAAATCTCTAGATTTTCTTGAGACTTTTGAAGACGTGAAGAATCAGGAACTGGAACGAAAGGCCCAAATAGAAGCCAATATTGTTGCACTCCTGGAGCACTCGAGCAGGGTAAGCATTTCCATCCTCCTTCAGCAAGCTAGGAGTTTAGACACACAGGAGACTGGCTGGATAAAGAAGGATTATGGGGTTTATATATTTATATTTATCTACATAATAATCTCTTAAAATAATTAAACATTAAACCATGTGCAGCTGTAGTTAAAAAATAATTTGTTTAATTTCTCTTTTTTCTGGGGGAAGAGTTTTGAATAGTATGTAATATTGTGACAAGAACAAAGAAATATTTGCATAATTTCTATGATTCTTCATCTCTGCTATAACTAACATTAATCATGATAAACATTTTCGATTACTGCAGATAAAACTAGTGCAATATCTTGTTTATCCGAAGTTTGCAAATCTCAGCTCATGGGTACTCTGTCACTAGTGTTATGTAACTAAAAAAAAATTCTAGTTGTGTCTCTGATCTACTAAAAGTATGTCTGAAGTGCCCTTCTGTATAATGTTTATTGTAAATATTATAAATTAATAATGTAACAGTTCAGAAACTGTTCCCATTTGCAGTCTTCCATTTTTTTCACTTTCAAGACTTCTTTTCTTGTAATGTTCTTGGATGCCATGGATTTTTTTATGTAATGAAAAACTTTCATCTGAGTAATATTTTGATTTTATTAATATTTTAATTGTCTTCTTCCTATTTCAATACAGTATACCATAAGGTATATTTCCAGCACTGTCATTTACTTTACAACAGACCTATATGGCAGCACAGTTTATATTTGCTGTATTTTTATTTTATCTGTGCTGGTCTGTCAATGGAGCTTTTATCAGAAGTTGACAGAATTAAAGTCATTCACATTTAAATCACTTCAGATCATTTCCAGTATTCTAAGTCTTTGTAGTAGAAAAGTCAAATAACAATGTCATAGGACAGGAGAGTTTCTTTCTTGTCCAGTTACCACTTGTTTCAAAAATACAACATGTTCTTCTTATTGTTGTTGGTAACACACAGAATCTGAATCATATGAAACAAATTTCATCTGTTACCAATCAAGAGCTGAAGATTATGCAGGAAGACCTCACTTTCAAATCAAATGAAATGCAGAAATCACAGAGCACTGCTAAGAATCTGATTACAGGTGAGATCAGCAACAGATTTTCTAATTAATTCCTTAAAATAATAAAGAATACCTGCATTGTTACCCTGATAACATGTAGAAGATTTCCAAGTATTCAATATCAAGTGATCTCCAAATATTAAAATGAAGTGGCAAGTTTACAAACTGAAATGCTTGTGGGTAACAAGTTATTATTTTTTCTGAATTTATTTATATTTATTATATTTATTTATTTATATCTATTCTCTATTAGATATTGTATATTATGCATTTATAGTTAATATGTATACTTATTTATACTTATTTTACTATTATCACTAAATGATCATCTTCCTTGCACAGATACATGTTAAACAAGTGTATTTTAATACATGGGTTGAATTAAGCAAGAATTTAATTTTACTAATACTTACCTCAAAATAAGATCTTTCATGAGCTTGAAAGAGTATTTAATAAACTGAAACAGAGTCTTTCATAGTTATTTAACCATGTATTATTTGTAAATTTAATTCCTAGTATCACTTACTTATGGTTAATGCTTTCCAAAGGGATATGTACCAGAGGCAATTAACTGACAACAGCGAATAGCTCTCAAATCCCAAGGCTTTGGTTCTGCAAAGTGAATACTCATTTTGACTTCATTTTCAAAATATTCAAATACTTATTAGCATCTTCAGGATGTTCTCTGTAATTTCAAAAAGCAGACAGTAGTTTTCTTTCATTCCCATAACAAGTATTTCTTTAGTTCTTTATTTGCACTGTTTATGGTAGAATTGTCCTCACAATTCTGTGTCTTCGCCAGTATCATTATTAGTTCAGCAAACCTTTCCTTGTTTGTTTGGCTGAAAGGAAGGGGCAGGAATTAAGAGCTATGAATAATTTTGTTAGAAGGCTGTTACATGATGTACTTCATAGTAATTTTCAGAATAGCAGCCGGTATTGTGACTTCCAAGTAGTTATGAGCAAATAAGTTGTTTGGCACAAAATGTTAGAGAAATTGATTTTCTGTTGTGTGTTTGAGCACTTAGTGTTTGCTTGTCTGCAAAGACTCATTTTGAAGTTGTAGTGTAATTTAAATTTCTGGGACATATATTAAAAGTTTAAATGACTTTTTGTTCTTTCATATAGGTATCATTTCTGACTATTTTACAATATAAGGATGTTTTGGAAGCACATAGTGCTATAGAGGCATTATTGAAAGAAGTATTTCTTTCTCTGCAAGGGAAGAGAAGAAAGTTACAGTACATAATTTTGAGCAGAAAATTTAAATTATTCCTTAGTAAATGTCTGGCAGCTAGGATTCACAGACAGTATAATAAACAACTTAAGATTCTTTCAGAAATACAGTGAATGCTCAGTTTGCACTGTTGAAGTTCCTTCTAACCTTTGAATTATGGCACAGTCGTCTTCAGGATTCTTTTGTTATGATTAGAATCTGAATTTCCATATTTTTCTTTCTGTAACAAAGATATAAAAAGTCCACCAGCAGAACCCTTAAAAAATAAAAAAGAAAAGGAAACCATGAAGGGTAAACAAAAGTGCTGATGGCATAGTTTCCCAAAAACATTTCCCTGGGTCACTGTAGTTTGTTCTGAGAATTTGCCACTGTGTACACACTGCATGCTAGATGCTGCAACTTCATGGCCTATCAGAAGGAACTGGGCTGCATCCTCTTCCTGTCTTTTCCCCTAGAGGAATTCTGAGGTTTTTTCGGTGTTGAGGCTTTTTCACTGAGTCTGCTGCTGGATAAGGATAAAATTTGCCCCTTCCAGTTTCGTTCCTATACTCCAGAAAGTGTGAATGGTTAGGAATACCCATTGCAGTCTCATCATAGTTGTATTAGAGCAGTCCAAAAGAATTTTTTTTCCTTTTTTGGCATTTAGGTTGGTACTACTCTTTACATGTAAAATAAATTCCAACTGGTCAACTATACATAATTTTAAAATAACTAAATACAGATATTAGAACAACTATATAAAAAATGAAAATAAGACCTAAATAAATCTTCATGAACATCTATAGTTGTTTTCTTCTATTTCTCTCCAATATAATTTATTTCATAATTCTATTTTTTAGTATTTCTGATCTAAGATTCTCATTTATTGATGTCCTTAAACATTTGTTTTTAAACCACAGTACTGTAGGAACAAGAGAAGTTAAGCTGTGATCTGTTCAGTCGTGGTTTATACTCTGTCGTTAACCAATTCCAGAAACTTCAGTGTTGAACTCTGAGCAGTTATGAAATATTGTAGACACAGAGAAAATGTTTCCTTGAGCCCTTTGCAGTAGAAGGCAGACTGTGAATTACTTACATGAAAAGCAATGCGAAATATTTTAATTTAAAATCCTTATTTTAATTTGCAAGGGAAATTTTCATATTTATTTAAATGCTCTTTGAACATAGAGGACACTTTCAATCTTACCTTATGGATCAGCATTCCTCAGCAGAATTGCAAATGGCACACAAAAATCTTGGTTTGTCTTTTTTTTTTATTTTGATGTTCCTAAAGAAATCATGAATGTGCTCTGTAATAAGTGAGAAATGTTGATAAAAGTGAATGTTTCACTCTAAAACATAAGTGTATGTCATAAATACACAAGCAGAGAGATGCGTACCCAAATCTTGCTCTGAGTGTGTTTTAATTGGGTGAGATTTTCCCATGTAAGTCCACTGACTAAACTATACCCACAGTTTTTGGAAAGGTGAACTGCCTTTCTATTACATAGACACATCTATTTTCTTCTGCCTTAAAGATTTATACTGCCTTGGTTAAGTTGGGGGAGGAAATTTTCTGTCGTTTTTTCATCAGATCAACACAAATCTCAAAATGCAAACCTGTGCCAAGAAAAGATTTTTTGTGCAGTCTCATCCCTCCAAATAGCCCATGTTGTGGGATACTTTGGAATGTAGGAAACAAAATCCAATACTTGTATCATTCTTCTGAATTAGACACAGATCTGAAACATAAGATGTAGCCTTGTATTTAATATTCAGGAATGTGATTGAATTGCAATGACAGGTCAGGTCACAAAACCATCCAAACTAAGTCTAGCCAACATCTAGTCCTTCCCTACTCTGAACTTACCCCCAAAACTGAGTCAAAGTATTTTTATTACTCTGTGTATCTTTATTGTTTCTTCTCACACATGTTTCATGTCTGGACAGTTTCAGTCTCTGCAACTATCATTATGTCAGAATCTACCCATAGTTCTAATTCCTTTAATTACCTGTAACTCTGTAACTTTTATAATGGAGTCTCAGAAGGAAATGCTGTATATTGTAGCCCATGTTGGTGTTCTTTTCTGCGGATATATGAAAGTGTTTTCCTGTTCAAAGCAAATGCTTAAAGTAAGTTTGGCTATTAATTCTCTTAAAACTAAGCCTTATCCATATTCAAGCGGCACAAATAAAAATAACATGATGCTAAAAAACTAATAAAAATATTTCTTCAATTTGTCTGCATCATTGCAATAAACTTTCTGTAAGTTATCACTGCTGCTTTAAGATTGTGGTGCTATAATTGTGTGGTGCTATAATCATTAAAAATGTGGTACAGAGCTGTGATACGGAAGATCATCACATTTTCATTACTCTTCATATATGAATTATAATACAGAAATTGTAGTGTATGAGTCTGACTTGTGGGGTGGTTGTGAAGATCAAATTTTTTACTTCCTTCACATTAACAGTCCCATAAATATCAAAATCAGAAGTATATTTAGGAGCTGTTTATATTGGCTAAATATAGCATAAATTTTTATGTAATGGGCCATGTATTATGAAACAAAAAGTACTGTTAATTAGCAATTGTGTGTCTGGTGATCTAGAGAGTCAAAAACTGCAGATGGACCTACAGAAGATGGAACTTTTGGAGGGCAAGATGGTTGGTGAACTGGCTTCTCTTAAAGACAAAATTGAACAGACAAAAGCAGAGTTGGAGATCTACAATAATTTGCCAGCTCTGAAAGCATCAGGAGAAGAAAAGAAAAAGGTAATGAAAGGGGTGAAACAGAGTCCATGCTTTTGAGCAGCTAGTGGGGGGGAATCCAGTTTTGTGGTTGAGAGTCCTTCCTGAGAGCTGAAAAACAGGATTGCATATCAGTGCAAATGTTTAAATACTATTTTGCTTGTATGTGTGACTTACTAACAGGTACATGTAGCAGGTATTCAGCTGGGTGTCTTCTAATAATCTCCTTCCACAAAATCTCCCCATTTTATTTTCGCGATTTAGCTAAACTATTCTAATGTAATTTATGACTGCCCATAGCTTTGAATTTAGAAATCTAACACGGAACACAAGCAGAAGATAATTTCCTACAAATTCTTAATATCAGCATTCCCACTGGTGCTCATACAGTATTGTCTAAGCATACAACTTGGTCATAATCATTGAGTATTATTTTTGGGATAGAGTATGCAGTGCTAGTGAAAATCTGTGAGTTCTTTGTGCATATGCATGTGGTCTTTTTCTAAAAGGAAAAAAAGTAGCATCATGAAAGCTAAATTGAAATAATGTGCCTGAAGCCTGCAGCAAATTAATTCATCCATTAATCAATTTGTGTTGGGTTTTTTTTCTAACTAGAAACTCCAGGATGACAAAGAAAAATTAACAAAACGCAGCCATGCTTTTAAGAAAGTAATGGAGCATTTGAATACAGAGTATGAGACACTGAAGAAAGAGCTGCAGGAAAATGAGACCCATTCTCAGGTATAGGTCAATTTCAATTTACATATTATCTTTCAGTTGTTTCTTTCTCAGTTTTGGTTTTCTTGTGCGCATGAAGCATTTTACAGACAGAACCTGTTTATTCCTTCTCAGTGAGTTTTCTAAGTCACATGTTGTAGGTGTGTAGCTGTGTGTGCTGTTTCAAACAAAAGTTAATATTGTGCCAACAAATGGCTTGTAAACTTTGGATTATTAGCAGAGATCTTTCTGAGCTGAAAAGTATGTGAATTCTTTGTTTAAGTGTTTCTGTTAATCTTGCTCAGAACTCTCTACCTTTTGCCCTTCCTTTGCTTAAGTAGTTTGAGGATGAACTTAGAAACTGCAGGGGAAAAAAAAAGTCACTACTAATAGCTGAGATCCCTTTTGCTTCTAAAGTCATGGTGATAAATTTTTTTCTTTGAATCCATGCTATTAATTTCATTTTCCTTTTTCCAATTCTTCTGCTCCTTGCAGGCCTCTGAATTTTAGGGGTCTGTTCACACTTCTTTAAACAGCTTTGGTATACATGTACATTTACATTTCAAAAGTGAATCAGGAAAGAAGATGTTTATAGCATGTTGAACAGCTTTTATTCTTTCATTATAAACACACATAAATTGCTGTCATTTTGGCAGCAGAACTTTACTGGCCTATCGTTTTGAATGCACAGAAGAAAAATGGATAATCTTAAAATAAGGTGGAAAGGGAAATTGATTTTTTAATGGATTTCATTGTTTTTTATTGCTTGAGGTTGTTGAGATATTTTTCCTTTAGAACTCTTATTTTTTTCTAATACAGTTAGAAGGTGAAGGTCATATTGTATATGTTTAAGTTGACTTTCTTGTGGAATGAAAGTTGTGGAGCAGATGAGAAGGTATAGCTCTGACTGAGGCGTGTATGTCCATTTGTAGCAGAGGATTATTATACTTATTCTAGGATGATGATATAAATCCTCAAAGCTACATGCCAAAGTGTGCAAGACTTCAGATACTGTGTATCTTTTTTGCCAAGATCAAATTCCAGAGTTTAGGTAAATCAGAAATGCATACCCACACAGTCTTAAGACACTTGCGTAATGATGCTTAACATTTTCTATAAATTAGTAGTTGTAAAGCATTTCTTTAGTTCATTAAGCTGTGACAGTTCTATTTTAATGTGTTTGAAAAGGATTTGTTTCTTTATTTTTTATGTCCTGAGTGTAAATACCCTGAGTGTGAATTAAGGTATGTCTTGTAATAACTGATTATTTGAAATTCATCAAGCATTTTGAGGTTCAAATAGTGTTCATAAATGTGGAGGACTTGGGCAATTTTGCAAGAGGTCAACTGGTCTTTAGGCAGTTACTGTAAAAATACACTGGATCTTTTCTGTGTGCAAGACAGTAAGTATTTCAGTTCCAGGCTCCTTTACTGGCTGTGTTGTGTGCAGCAACATCTACAAAGAGGACAATAAAAATTTTAATTGGTCAGAAAGACCTAGTCTTGGAGACAAATGATTGCCTTGATTGCTGCAAACCAGTTCAGTAGATAACTGATTCTTTACTGTTAGGGTTTGAGTAACAACTATTTTCATCTCTTCCAGCTTAAGAATAAGCTTTTAAGAAAACTACTGCAATATTTTCCTTATTTATTACCTTCGTTTCCACTGAAAGTTTAGTCTTAGAATGATTTTCAGTTTTACATTTAAAAATAACAGCTTCGTATCTTGAAATGCAGAACCTTGAACAGTAGCATCAGAAAAACAAATATAAAATTGTATTGTAAGGAAGCAGCCATCAATATAATGTCCACATTAGTTTCCTGTTGATGCTGAAAGTATTGAAGAAGTGCCAGCACTGAACCCACACTCCTACAATCTTCTCGCTGCAGCTCTGTTCTTATCACAACTTCTGGCATCAGACAGGAAACTTAACTATGGAAGTGAGGAAGTTTCTTCTGTGTAGTGCAAAGTCCAAGACAGTGTCAGGAAATATTGTATCTTTGGTGATTTTAGATCTTATTGATTTTAAGAAGAGATCATCTAAATGATATGAAGCATAATGAGAATTAGTATCTCCCTGAATTGTTCACCTTTTTATTTCTGACTTGCCCATTAACTTCCTTATATGAGAAGTCTTGAATTCTCATCTGATTTTTCATCTGTCACTGCAGTTGCATGCAGTGCTTTTATACAGATGGATTATGAAGTGCTTAATTATATATGCAGGTTAATCAGCAGCAGCTTTAAAAACATTTTGCCATTGTTTATCATTTCTGTGTTTTTTATGTGAAATAACTTCGATCTTATCAGATGACAGAGTATAAGATACTGATACAAAATAATTTGTGTAAAATATGTGTGTAATAATTACTGTTTCGATTTTTGCCTCTTTTTGTATTTTTATGTTTTCAGCTTACAAATTTGGAGAGGAAGTGGCAGCACCATGAGCAAAATAACTTTATGATGAAGGAGTGTATCCTTTTCTTTAAGAAGTAAGAGTCAAATTCACACACTGTATTAATTGAGGAAGAAGTCTGTTTCCTCCAGCAGAATAAGACAGGATGGAATGGGCTGCAGAAGACAGGGGAGGAGGAGAAAGGCAATCCTTTGCAAATACCTGGTTAGCTGATAGATATTATATATAGCAAAACTTACATGTGTTGTCTGAAATGATTTACTGGGTCCTAAAACTTAAGCTTTACCTTGCAGTCTGGAATTTTTCATTCCTGCTCAGGTTTGCCACTAGGTTTCATACAAAGTTCATCTTCACATCTCTTCAGTCTTATCTGAAATTAATCTGCCAGTGTAGCATTGTTTGAAAACATGCTGGGGTGGGGGAACTGTCTTGTAGCTCTCTCTTTATGTGATTCAAATTAGTGAGTTGTATTCCAACAATCATATCATAAAATCATTATTTGCTGCTTTGCAAATGGCTTTCCTAAGATAGTTTTTGAAATTAGGAAAAGCACTGAAGTTGATTTGAATTAGAATTGATGGTTCTTCTCAACTGGTACTATTTTTCTATTTTTCTCCTTAGTTATGATGGAGACCTGAATAGGACCAAGCTACACTTTTATTTTATATTCTAAGGCCAGTGAATTCACTGCAATAAAATTACTTCATTAAAATTATTTAAGAAATAAATTTTTATTTAAATATCTGAAATATCTGAGACACACGAAATCACTGTTATGTGGTTAAAGTACAAATGTAATTGGTAAAGGTAACATCAAAACTAGACCCCACTCTCTAGTGTAGTGTGTTAGACAGTGGACATTCCTTCATGTCTCAGAAAATGGCATGGGGATCTATATCAGGCAATTTCATGATAGCCTAGCCATCACAGAAATAATAATACTGATGAGGATGATAATGTATTTAATATTTAATGAAATAAATATAGCTATATGTATACTTATAGTGTGTTTTCTTCAGATACCAAACATCCCATTTTTGAAATCTGGTAAGTGCTCTAATTCTTAGAAAAACATCTGAAAAAAGTCTTGGACAGTGTAATTGGAGCCTCCTCTTTGAAGGAGGCTCCACAGAAATATTTTATTAAGGCAATACTCTTAAACACTCTTAACAGAAAAGACTTTAAGACAAACCAAGAGAAAATGATGGGCAGGATATTGAAGTATCTCCTAACTTGGTATGAAAACATTGCCAATCCTTAAACAGAGTACTTATGTCTGCTTGGGTTACAGGAGAGGGGCTGCTTTCTTGGACTGGGACTTTTGTAGCCAGACTGTATGGCTGTACATAGCTGAGTGCCTTGAAATGGTTTGGTTTGCAATGTAACAATAGGCAGAGTCCCTCATGAGAGACTTACTGCCTCTATATATATATCTATATATATATATATATATATAAATATATATGAAAACAAAAGTGACTCAGGCATGTAATGACTTTTTCTTTCCACAATGCTTGTCATGATGTGGCAGCTAGTAAATTAGTGTAAATGTTTTAGCCCCAGTCTGAGTTTTTTCCACTGTTTTCACCGCCTGACAGTTTTCACAGAAGGAAATGTATGATATTGTGGTTCCTTTGTGATCTGTGATTATGCTCATATTTATACTGGCAGTTTATTTCCTTAATTCTTTTAATCAGTCATAGCAACAAAAAGTCAGGAGAGTAACTACCAGCCAGTAATGAAGAATGTGAAAAAGCTGGTCAAAGAATACAACAAAGCTCTCATAGAAGCTTTACAGAACACCAAGAACTGAACCCAGGCATTTTCCTTCCTGCCCGAATGGACCAACAATAAGAGATGTGCAAAGGCCACGTGGAAAGCTGGACTACTGAGATCATTCACTCACCATTAGGGTGACAGATATTCTTAAAATTATTTTACCAGGGTTTTAGAAGTTACAGGTTTTAATACTGTCCCTCCTTTTGCAGTGTTTAAAATTCATAGAAATAAACATCTGAGTTTTAGAAACAAAAAGGAAATACTGCCCAATGAGTTACTGAGGCCCGTTGCTGAATTGCATCTCAAATGTGACATTTTAGTCTGCTTTTCACATGGAATTTCTAATTGCCCTGTAGTCCTACCCCTTCCAAACAGAACAGGAAGACTGCCTGAGAGGTTGTCATATGCATTATCTTAAATTAAGTTTATAATAAGCCAAATGGTAATATCAGCATACCATACCTATGTAGAAAGCAATTTATACCAAGTAAGGAAAGCATCTAAGGATTACAAGCATCTTTTAAAGTCAAAGTTGCTGCATAGTGTAAAATCTTACAATAAAAAGCAAGCAAATGCTAGCAAATTTTCATTTCCTAATGGAGAATTAGCTTCCTTATTTTTTAAGATGTAATTATAAAGAGCGAACTATGATAAAAAGCAGTGAAACATAGATAGCACTGATTCTGTGTGGAGTATTTTACTGCTGTAGTACTCACCAGTAAAGGAAATAGCTGAGAAAATTATTTGTATATTTTCTGCAATTTTTTTCCTTCAGTTTCAACAGGCAGTGTCATATGGAACCTCTGACAAAAAGACACAAGGAAGAGTTTCAACACAGAACAAAAACAGGACTTACATAGAAAATAACAATGTGCGTTATGATACAGAAGTTTCAGAAAATATTTAGATTAAAGAAATTTCCATTTATATATTTCCCTCACATTCTACATGTAATGTATTTATAAACTGCTTATTGATAAATTCTTTCATCTGGTGTATTGTAAGCTAGACCTGATCAAATAGAAAAAGCACAGTTGACGATAGATAGAAATCTTAGCTAAAGAGTAAACTAGCCTTGTAGAAAGAAACTACTAAAAAGCAATGGGGTTTGGATTTATAGTTGTTCTGCTCTCTTAGAGAAGTTTTCCAGAAAAGAGGTAGACTATGCACCTGACTTCATAAAACTGGAATAGAGAAATAATTAGGAAATGTTCTGAGTCCATTGAAATAGTTCTGTATTTTTATTACTAAATTTCCTCAAACCTGTGATTGACATTTTCAGTATAAAAAAATCTGTAAACTAAAAATACTGAAGATTTGTGCAGAGAGCACTGTTTGCAAATTCAGCACACTAAATGGTGTTGCTTTATATATTTATAATATTTAGAGATAATGGAACAGGATTTCTATAAACTAAAGACTGTTATCTAGGGGAAATTCCCACTAAAGTCTCTTCCTTCCTGTCAGAGTTTCAGCTGTTCCAGAGAAAGCCCATTATTTGCAGAGATAGTTGAAGTCTAATATTCTTACCAATCAAACCATCACCCAGAGAGATCGCCTCCTGAATTCCACTTGTGCTAAATAACATATTGTAATGAACAATGGAAAAAAGCTGCAGACTGAATAAACAGACTGCTCTGACTTTGCTTTCTCTCAGGGCAGGGGACGGTTTTATTCCTTGGTAGTGATTCTGTAAGACAGCATGGTAAAGTTTACAGGTTTTTGTTGTGTTCCCAGGAGGTGCCTGTCATGAAACCCCTTTCTGCAGCATGCTGTTCTTTTCCTTGTTCTGCTGAAGGTTCTTTAGATAACCTTCTTCTGTGTGAGAATCTCATCACTCATTCTTTCTCTTAACAATTCATCCTTATGGTCCTTGATAGCAGTCATAGTGCCCATGGCTGAACAGAACTGTATGAATTCTAAGTGATGAGCTATGCAACTAGTGTTTCATCTCCCTCTCGAAGATCAATAACTCACTCCCAGTAGTGAGCTGAGTAAACTGTACTCTTACCTAATCCCTCGAGTGTCAGTGAAAATCACCTTTTCTTTAACTCTTCATTTTTTTCTTAATATGGTTTAAGTACCAGACACATGATGTTTTTTCACTGAAACTCCTGTGTGTACATCAGGACACTAAGTAACACAGGTCTCTCTCTACCCAGGCAATCTTTTATCCATTTTATGCTAAGACTTCAGACTGAGAGGGCATGATTAACTGGCAGCATCTGCAGGGTGGAGATATTTAAGACCTCTTCTTCTCACCTCTCTTACCAGGGCTGAGTAAGGATCACCTCCCTCAGCTTACCTGGCAGTGGTCTTCCTAAAATGCCCCAGAATATTCCTGGCCTTTTTTGCTGTGCATTGTTAGCTCTTGGTCAGCTTGGTGTACACCAGGAAGGTCCCCAAGGTCCTTCTTGTTAAAGCAGGTTTCCAGCCACTCGGCCCTCAATATGCATGGGTCCCTGGATTGTTCCTCCACAGGGGCAGGACTTTGCATGTGTCTGTGTGGAACTTCATGACACTCTTGGCTGCCCACTTCACCTGTTTAGGTCCCTCTGGACAGCACTGCACCCATATGGTGTATCAGCCACTCCTCCCAGGTTTATATCATCTGCATGCTTCCTGAGGGTGAACTCTGACCCATCGTCCAGGTCATCAGTGAAAAGGTTAAACGGTATTGCCCCCATATCCATGGCTGTGGTATTCCTCTACTGTCTAGCCTCCAGCTGGACTTCAGGCCACTGACCTCACAGTGAGCCCCAAGCCTGCTTATCTAACTATACTTTGTCAGCGTATCTGTGAGGATTTAATGGAAAACTGGCAAACACCTTGCTCATGTTGAGGTAAACAACATCCACACCTCTCTCCTTGCTCAATGAGTCAGTTACCTCATTGTGGATAACTATGAGGTTGGTTAAGCATAATTTCTTGTTATAAATCTGTGCTCTCTACTCACGATCACCTTCCCATCCTTCATGTGTCTGGAAATTGTATACAGCCTTAGTTGCTCCACAACTGTCTCAGGGATTGAGATGAGGCTGACCAGTCTGTCATTCCCTGGATCATTCTTCTTGCTCTCCTGAAGGTAGGAGTGACATATTCTATCCTTCAGTATTCAGAAGCCTCTCCCTTACCACCATTAAAAAAAAAAGGTACTCAGGAATGACTTTGCAATGCCACTAAGTCAGCTACCTCTGTACTCACGAGTGCATCTCAATAAGCTCCATGGAGTTCTGTGTATCCAATTTGTTAACCTAGTCTCCCTTCAGTAAGATGCCGGTGAGGCATTAGGATACCAGGTTTGACAATTACTGTCACTCTACATCCCACCTCAGTGGCACACTCTATGAAAAGAAGCATTTCAGTTTCAAAGCCTTCAATCAAAAGGTCTGTTGCTGCCACGTTATTTGTCCTTTGCTTGAGGACAAGTACAGGAATGACTGCTGTTGTTCCCAGTTCATGGTGGCATGACAGTGCACCAACTTTGTTCCCCTATATTCAGGGATATTGTATCTCCAGGCAAACTCTGTTTTTGCTGCAAGCAAAGGTTAATCTTGTTGGTCTTCCTGCTTCATCTTGCTTTCACTACTTTTCATTATTAAAAAATCTTGTTTTTCTTTCAAAATAAGTTAATTTTTTAATTTCTCTTAGTGAGCTTAGAAGACAACAATGCAGTCTTCCTTTGAGCAATTCCAGACAGGCAGAACACTGAGTTCTTTCCTACTGACAACCTTAGTTAATGGCTCTTAGTGTTAGTATGTGCTGTTTCACAATTGTAGGGACCTGTTTCCAAGGTGAAGTGGTTGTAAGTTCTTTCAGTACACTTCTATTTTCCTGCTGCAGGTATAAAACAAAAATACAAGGTATAATGCAGGCTTTAAGAAGAGGCGCTAGCCATTAGAACTCATTAGTTTGAGGAGAAAGACGTTAAAAGACTACTTTGTAACTGTTCTTAAAAGTACCTGCTTTGAGTGAACTCCTTGGAAATATATCTCATGGTGGTAAGTCATCTGGGTGTGGTGGATGTAGCTATCAGAGTGAAAACCTTTCGGATTCTGAAAGTGGTCTTAAATTGGAGCTCGTTTGAATGTCTACACAATGTGAATAGCAGCTGAACACCAAATGATACATTACTTATATGTGCAGAGCAAGGCTCTGAAATGCAAGTCAGTCACTCAGAAGGGAACTGGATTACTCCCAAACAAAATAGTTGTCATCTTTTTCTTTTTGAGTAAAGAGGAAGGAAGACTTTAAGCATTCACAGCTACAGAGATGATCTGAATTAAAATCCCTGCTTTGATCAATCATTTTTTGGGATCGACAGAGTTTTGGAGCAGAGGAAGAAATGTTCTTGTCCTGACTTGTGCCCAACACTAACAGGTTCTCCTTTCAGGAAGAAGGACTAACTGGACAATATGCCAAATGTGTGAAATGGGAGGAAATGTTCCACATTAAAAAAAAAAAAAAAAAAGAAATGTAAAATTATCCACTCTTGTTTCCTCTTGTAGAACTAATTCCTTGAAAGCTACATTCATTTAAAATGACTGTGCTTGATTCACTGAGCACTGGTATCTTTGTATCAGCCCCAAGATTTCTGCTGTGCAGCAAAGGATGACCAAGGTATAAGACCTCTATCTCCAACATACAACTCAAGTTAGCCCACAAATACTTGTGATGTAAGGGGGACTCATCACCTCTTAAAATAAGGAAGAAAAATAAAATAGTGACTATAGTAGAAATTATCAGTTGCATCAGTGACTTTAACAGTTATGCATGAGAGACAAAATTCTAAATAAAGCCTTCAGATTTCCAAGATTTCTGTAAGATTTCCAATCCCAAAGTTGAAAGAAGAGGCAAGTGGACAGCAAATTTATCACTAGGTTGTGCTTGTTCAAAATCACCATTAAAAAGCACCATTAAATCATACTAACAGTGTGATAGTAAGTCAGTGGTCCTGCAAACAGGATATTAAGAATGAATTTTTGTAACCCTAATGGCTGAGAACGCTACCCCTGAGATCTAGTTAGCATACCCATTTCCTGCTCCTTGGAAACAGTAGATCTTCAAAGATCATATACATTAAGAGGCTTATGGAATTAATCTTTATTTCTCCAGAGAGCAAAAATATGAAATTTGCCTAGTTCCTGCCCTTTTACTTTAGCAGTCATACTACTATTGCTGTGCATCATTTGGGGAGGTTTAATATCAATGTCTTAAAGATATTTGGATATACAATTGTTGCCATTAAACATAAATACACAGACTCATTTGTCCTTCAAAAGTTGTAAAAAATTACAATAAAAGTAGTAGAACAGAGAAGCAATTTTTTGTCCTTCTGCTGACAACAGGCAGGCCAGTCTAAAATATGGAGCATTTTTCAGAAGAATACAAGTAGAAGTTTTCAAAGCATAGATGTTAGACAAATGGACGAATGTTCTTCACAATGACTTTACTGATACAGAAGCTCTGAAGTACTCCTGTGTTGTTTCATCAGCTGAGCTTTCCCTTTGGAAGAAACCTGAGATCCCCATAAGGTCCTGTGTTTAATTCCACTTGGTAAATTCCCTTTCATTTCAGTATCAAGGAAGCCAGGAAAGCAACAGCTCCCTTTGGCTAAGGCTGTTTTTTAGACTGTTCAGTACTCAGCCATTTTCCAGGCTGTGTTCTCCAAGAGAAACTCTTTTTACAAAAGAAAACGAAATTGCTGAGCAAAAAAAGTGTATCATAGCTATGTTTGCAACCCTGAATTGCCTTCTGAATATATATGTGCAGGGGAGGCAGTGCAGCAAAAAACACTCTGTTACCTTTTCTACCTCATCCTTAAAGTTTCTCAGAACTACCCATTTCAATAGCACCATTCCTCCATACTGTTCTATCCCTGTTTGCATGACATGTACCCCAGAAACCTCTACCTCCCTCCATTTACCACTGCCACTGAGGTGGTAGGGGCAGTGCTCATCCTGAGTTCTTAGGCCAGCAGCTGCCCATGTCCTCTCCCTGGCCACCTGTCTGCTACCTCTCACTTCCAGGTGGTCCCAGATAGATATCTTAGGGGCTACGGCTGGCCGCAGTGGCATAGGCCACGTTGCAGAGGAGAACAGGATCTGTTTGAGAAAAGAAGCTTAAACCCCATCATCTCTGAGCCTTTGTTTCACACTAGCTGATTGTGGTGAGTAGTAATTCCTAAAGTTCCTTTACTGCCTCCTACTAAGATGTATCAACATTATGTCAAGGCCAAAGTAATGGCTTGGTTCCAAGAAATATAATACAACAAGACACTGCAAGAGGATGTGTGATTTCTGCTAACACTCTACCTGCCTAAAGAAGTGCAGTGGCATTGTTTCTTTTTCCTCCTCACATATTTCCATGTGGTACAGCATGTATGAATGGGTTGTCCTTGAGACAAGTGTGCTGCTTATCTAAAGAGGAAAGCCTCGTGTCAGGAGTTCAGGGCACTTGACAGATCATAAAATTAGCCTTCAGCAAAGAGAGTTATGAAAAGTCATGTTTAATGCTAGGGTTATATCTACATGTTGGAAGACAATTTGTTTCCCTGCTGCAACTAATTTAAACTTATGGATGCCATTGTGTTGGGGGTTAAGATGTGAATATGTTTGAATCAGCAGTTAACCACCAACAAATTGATGTTTCTGAGAGGAACTCTTTTGAAACTGCCTTTTGGAAAGGTAAGTACCTTTAGAAAAGACGAGAATGTGGTCTATAGGGCCAAAATACAGCTACATACCTACCTAAAGATGTGGCAAGGATGCTCATTTTACAGCTTGGTAGTCAACAGCCCCACATGCAATAAAAGCCAGAGTAACTCTGTACCATATTTTACTCATTCTCCCATCCTTACTTTTAGCCCAGTTTCTTTTACTGGCCATCTGGTTTTGCCAAAGGCTATTTGGAATTCTTCAGGTCATTAATAGTGAATGCATACTGAGACTCATTATCCCCATATGCTAAGGACTATTTGTTTGGTGGTGAGGACATACAATTCTACTGCACTTCTTTGTTGCTCACTAATCAGAAGGTGATCAGATCATACAGTTTTTATTTCAAGGGACACAAAATTAATACAACCTACCTTAAAAAATACTTACATTCTAGGCACATGAAATACAAGGATGAAAATATGAAAGGTAGATCTAGCAGACACTTAATGTTGAGTGAGAATAAGTCAGAATATTGAAATCCTTTAAATTCTGCAGTAGAAAAATCTTATAATGTGATTAATTTTGCCTTCAGTGGGAGCAGTAATTAAGCGGTGGCACTTAAAAGCTTTCCAAATAGAAAAAGACCTAAGTTTAAACATAGATTACATACTATAAATGCTATTCTTTATTTCTTCAAAAATTAAATTTTGTAATATAAGAGAAATAAATTACACTAATCCTACTATGCTGATACCCTAAACAAATTGTGGTTTGTATTTCCTCTCCTCTGGCTTCAGTAGGCCTTTGCAACCTTCTTGTGTTTGTGGAATACTGCATGTACAGGCTGTTCACTCTGAAATAATTAACTACCTTATCATAATGACAGATTAAATGATCAGTAGGCACAAGCTGGTTCTTCAAAAAAGAATGAACAGCTCACCTGGCCCATTATTCATACTGCAAAATCAGTATCAGGAGCATTGCTTTCTATTTAGGTGTATTTCAAATGGAGACATGATGCATTTCTCCTCAGTGACATCTTAACAGCAGGAAAGTGAGATTTAAGTGAAAACTTTAAAAACCCCTATACAATTACAGTAGCAATTTGGAGAACCACAGCCTTGACTGCAGTTGCTTAAGCCTGTCCCCTCTCCTTCCTTCCTGCTCCCCATCCCTCAACAAATCAAAAGATACTAAAAAAAAATAAAGGATTGGCCAACTTATAAACAGGTTAAATGAACAAAAAAACAGTTATCCACTAGATGGGAAATAAAATATTTAATATCTGCTAATATAGTAAGTATTCTGATATTGGAGGATCTCTACTTGCAGATTTATAAAAGCTAAGGTGCAATTGGAGAGGGGTAATCACTGCTGATTCACATGTAAGAGTAGAAAGAGTAGATGTTCTCCAAAATCTAAAATGGACAAAATCTATGTGTTTATTTTAGTCAGAAACCAAACCACATGCATATCTTATATTCTTCCTCCTTTAAGCATCAAAAAGGAATATTAGTAGTGTTTGTACCTCATACTGTGTTTCTGCATCCAAAGGGTATTTTCAGTATAAACTTCTACTTGGTTTGGCTTTTGGTTATATGGAGGGACAGGGGGGACTCACGTAATCAGCTCTGGGCTGCTGCCCTCCCATTTGCAGTGGTTGTAACCCTTCTCTCCACATGGCAATAGACCTTGGGTGTGAAGGACTTCCTCTGTGAAATCTACACTACAATCAAAGGCTGAAAGGAAATTCAATCAAACTAGGATAATCCCATACCCCATTTCCAAAATTATGCTTAACATTCATTTTTCTTTTATTTCCATAAAAGTAATTCTGCTGTTGGCATCTTGGCAGAACTACAGAACTTCCAAATGCTATATTGCTATGGATCATGTTTTGTTAAGTGGTAAATAGGATTGCTCTTTAATTTCAATTCTGTTCATATATCTGAGTGCTGCCTTTACATTTTTTTTTTCTGCTTTTCTTTGTATTTTTCTTTGTGTTTTGTTGTAGCTTCCGAGTTTCAAGACCTCCCTGCATGATGTGGGCATTTTAATCCCACTGAAGTCGTAATGACTCTCTGTGAGATTTACTAATGCAACAAGTTTTCAGTCTGTTTCCAATTGTCAAATGTAAAGAAAAATTGTTTCCAGTAAAACATATGAACTAAGGGAATAGTTTGCTGGATTGTGGATGACTTTGGTCTATACTGGATTCAGCAGGCTGCTTTGTTACTGTTTACTTCTTATTTTCATTATTGCGTGCAGAAATGCATTGCAGCCAGCAGCTTATGTGTGGATTAAATAAATAAGGGAAAACAACAATAGCGCTCTGAGAACTTAGCAGACCTGGACTTTAAGAGGAGCATAATAACACTTTCCACCTACTGTACCTAGGTGGAGGATGTTTTCCTTGCACTCTCCCACCTACTGGAGGATGCCATCATTGTTCCTATTCTGCTGACTGTGAACAACAGCAGTCCCCTGCTTCTCCAGCAGCCCCAGATAATTGTTTTGATGTACTGCTGGATGGATGGGATTTGCACTGCCCTGCAGTCCTGCTGATACAAAAATGCCTTTAAGATCCTGCCTTTCCCATCCTAATCTACAAAGGAAACAGGAAAAAGGAACTTAAACTCCCTGTACTCAGACAGCAATGAGACTGTTCCAGCCTGCGCCAGTGCTCTGATTTCTTGCCTGCGACTTGTAAACAGCGTACCATGCAGGACAAGAGTAACTGCTAAAGGTCTGCCCCGAGGAAAGGATACTCCATGAACAACTGTAAGAACTGGATGGATATACTTTGGAAAGCATGGACCCTCTAGCACACCTAGTTCTCTATGGATTCAGCCTGTTGATTTCAGGTAAACTTTGGCTCTAATAGCTGTAGTGGACCTGTCATGCCTTTCTTTGTTTTTCATACAGTATGCACCTACCCTTTGACTGTCTACCCTTCACTCCAGCGCTTACCTTTACGGATTTAAGTACTCGTGTTTGTTTCTGTGAGTCCACTTCTCTGTGCAGAGCTCTTACAGTGAGGGAGGGCAGGACTGGGGCCAAGCAACTGGGGATGATTTAGCTACATGTAGGATTCACTGCTGCAGCTTTTAACTGTTGAAGTTGTTTGTTTACACATTTCTTGCAGGAGGGTTTCTTTTCTATCTAATGTACTAATTTTTTCATACAGCTGATAATTTTGAAACCATTGGTGTCTTTTCCTAAGAAATCTGCTCTAAATACAGATTAAATGTCGACTTCTGTGACTGACTTTATGAACTAGCTGTGCACTTGATGTGTGTAGCTATTCCAGCATCTGATTTTAGACAAGATTCCACAAGCGGAATTTAGATGAGAGTCAGCGGAAAAAAGAGGGAAAAAAATACAAGATCAATTAAAAGCAATTCAAACACTGTTATATAGTATTATCAGCAAATGTCATTAGTTCAGCAAGTCAGAAGTTATCGTAAGAGATATCTGTAGAAAGGAATACAGAAATATTATACTAATTTAAATTTAGTTTATAGTAATTTCAGCATTTATGTTAGAGATACATTGCTGATCCTATCACATGCAGAGCCCTGAGGACTCCTGTCCTACTGCCATCAAAGTTACTCCACGTTTGAGTAAACATCACTTTTACAACCCTCATTTTGATTTTCTGGTCAGTTTCTTCTGTAAAAATCTGTAAAAGAAAAATACAAGTCACATGATAACCTTAGATTCTTAACTCATCCTTAACCATTGCATTGAGATATACATATAGATTGTTCCAGTCCATCTCACAGTAAAAATGTAATGTGCTATAGAACTGCAAATTGTCCTGCAATGAAAACCAGAAAGTAGCAAGAAAAGGCAGAAGTCCTTATTTCCATGCAACTTTCTTCACAATTGCTTTGCACAGATCTTCTTGATTAGCAGCATGCCAACAGCTGTTAACGCTAAAATTACAAGTTTGAGATGTTACTTTTGGCATCTATAAAAGGCTAGAGGTTAATGCAGGCAAAGAAAAAAAAACGTTTTTAATCTGTTGAAATCATGTTTGGAAATATTCTTGTCTAGAAATTGCTGTAATAGGCTGCATATTGTTATCACCAATTTGTCTTCTGTGGTTTCAGTTTCTTGATTGTTTAGCTGCACATGAATTCAACCTTTTTAGCCCTCAGATCACTTCCAGCTTTACACTTTTTAGAAATATCTGTTGCTGTAAGCATTATGGATGAAGAAGAAAAGAAACTCCAATTATTCCAACTCTTTTCCTTATCCCTCCCATTTGTCTGCATGGTGTCATGTACCTATTTGACACAGACAGCAACAACGTTCATTAAGTCACAAGTACAGGAGAAACAGAAGTCATTTGCAGAGATTAGCTATAAAAATGTGGAGAGCACAGACAGCCCAGCACCAATGAGCTGCCAGTCACTGCATTTTCCACAGGGGCTTACCAGCGAGGTGTGTGCTGTAGTCACACCCATCTCAATAGATCTGTCAGCTTTCCCGCTTTTGTTTGAGAATGATATCATGTTTCCTGGGGCGAGCAGTGGAAGACAATGCGAGCCTGCTTTCCTCTAGATATTGCAGGCGGAGTTCAGGAAAGCAGGAATGACATTCCCTGAGCAGGGGAGAGTCTACACTCAGCACGGATACTGAACTGGCTTAACCTTCTCCCTGATGATTGTGGGCTCCTCTGGGTGTGTTGCTGGGCAGGCACAAAATCCACTCCACCCTTTTCCTAGGTGAAAAGCACTGACTTGGCTCCCAGTAGGAGAAACGGCCTTTGATTTAATGTCTTTTTATTTTTAATAGCAGTACTCCATTAGCAGCTAGAACCAGTGATCCAGTTTGGAAGGTGGCGTTAAAAGTATACACAAATACTCACTTTTACACTCTCTACAATCCATAGAAAATGTTCAATTAAACTGATAAGGAGTTGAATTTAATCCTGCTGGGATTTTTCAAACTCTACTGAGTATCACCACATGTTTTTTTCTTTTGGTTGTTTGTGTTCCTGACATTTTGGAGTAGCAAAATTATGCTGACATCTATCCTGAAGTATGGATTCAAATGCCCAGCTTGTGGCTAGATTCAGTCGATTAAGTTCTGACCAAAGAAGAGCTGCAGATTTACTTGTTCCCCTAAAGGCAAGGAATGAGTGTCACAACTTGCCTTTCTTCTCAGAAGTGCCTCAGACATCCTCAGGTATCCTCAGATGGTCTAAAAAGCTGCTTGCAGTTTCTCACAATGAGCTAACTCTCAGAAATGTTCAAGTGTAAGCCTTATTTTAGCAAGATGACCATAATCAGTAAAGGACTGGTGAAAACCAGCAGCAATTTCAATTAGCTTCAAGAACTATGACTTCTATGACTATTTCTTTGAGGAAACAAATATATTGTCAAATGTCTCCATTCTCCAAGACAGAATTTTCTGTGCTACAGTTTTGCTCTGCCAATAATCTTAGATCCAGTGGCTTTCTAAAGATACTAGATTTTTTTTTCTAATTTAGCTGTTGGACCCATATATGGTAAAAGACTCAAAAGATTATAATAGCATTTTTAGAAAAGGGTAACAGTGGGGCAAACCAGTGCAGTAGTATTCAATAGCTCTCTATCATCTATGCTGATGGCTGCATTTTCTTTGGGATCAGTAGGGGTTATGAAAAAAAAATCTAAATTATCATTATTATGTGACTCATTTTCATATCTACAAAGTTGAACAGCTTTTAACATACATTACTGGACACAGAAGCACCTTTATAATGCTGTAGGCTTTTCAAAATGATAAATCAAAATTTTTAGTTGGATTGGAAAATTCTAACAATTCTGTTTCAATACTTGTATTTCTCTTTTGAAGCTTAACTTAATCAAAAGAAAAACCTGTATTTACCAGTGGCTAATCCATGCCTGTGACAGTGAACGGGAATGTCATTCTTCCTATAATTGAAGGGACCAGGCCTCTGTGAGCATCTTCAAATAGGCTGTTGTCAGATCAAAGTGGCATCTGAACTTCAGTGTGTCTTATGGATGAGTGCTGGATTTTTGAACCTCCCACAGAAAAATGGAGGAAAACCACTTCTGACCTTTGAATGCCAGGTATTTCATAACTATAACTGTGAGGTTTTAGTATCAGGTATTTGTTCCATGGCCAGACATTACACTGATGTACAACCTTTCTGATACCTAAATTATCAAACTACTAATGTGAATTAGAGGAATTTTAAATCAAATTCACCTTTTGTTCCTGAAATGTATTTGATTTGTGAGACCCTGAAATTGCATCTGCCTGCTGTACTGTGCCTGGTTCACACCTACTGAGATGCAGAGTAGCTTTCAGGAAGCCTGTATTCCCAAAGGCCATTTCAACAGCTGGGAATAGTCAGGAGTGGAAAGGCATTACATCAGCCCAAAGGAATCAGATCTGAAAGGGTGAAATGCAACCGCACTACATTTGTATGTGTTAACATATGCTATTGTTTCAGATGCAATTTTCATATATAGATATGAAATATCTATAGTATATACATGAATACACGTGTATTATATGGTTTTCATACTTAGTCATAATTAAGATGGATAGATTACTTTTTTGCTGAATTTTCATTGAAGGGAAAACTGAAGTTGTAATATTTTGCACAGATTGTCTGATACCCACAAGATTTTTATCTGGAAAGCTTTAGTGCACAAGAGGGAGAATAGAAGTCATAGACATTGACTGTCATTGAGCAGTTGGTTTTAGGGCAGGGGTCCTTCATGTGCTAATGATGAGAATTACCTGGGTTGGAAACCTGCTCTATATCAGTCACATACATTTGAGTGTGCTTGGCTTAGAACCATCACTTAAACACACAAACAATGCTGTTCAGCTCTCTTGGAAGACCAAGGAGTCATTGTGGTATGAAGGGTGTTGGGTAGGCACAGGAGCAATGAACCAAAATGGATGCACCTACTACTTGTGTAAAACAGATGTAGTTCCATGGGCAGGTCCCTCTGTAATACAAGATCTATCTGGGACTGGAGAGATGAAAATCTTGGAGAATCTGCAATGAAGAACTGCCTTTCAAAGACAGTCTCTGTCCTGTGCTGGTAGATCATATTTAGGATGCTTTTCCACTGTGGTTTCAGTTGAGGCACATGGCAAAGAACAACTCATGTCTAAAACAGAGTCTTTCCTATAAGGAGTTTAAAATGCTGATTGTTTATATTACAGATTTGATAACTGTTCTCCAGCTGTTAAACAAGGTCATATCTTAAAGAAGTTAAAAAGCTATCAAAATACATTTTGTAATTCATCACTTGGAACAATTAACCCCTTTATGGTGTAAAGATATTAGGCTTTTACTAAGTCCTGGAAGGATTTTTGAAACACACATTATCAAATTACATTTCTCTATTCAGAAATGTAAACTTTTTACTTCAAGGCTGGTAGGATTTTTTTCTTGCCTGCTTATTAATATTTATTTATTTATTGCACTGTCAGCCTGACTAAGGAAGTGGCTTAGTTAATTTCTCCTTTGGAGTATAACCAGCTTTCCTTGACAATGCAGTTCCAACTGCACTTCTGATTGTGCTGATGATTTCCCCTTGTGTTATTTCCTGGCTGTTCATCACAGACAAGCCACCAGTCAGGGGCCTTGGCCTCCTTAGTCACAAAGTGTGCTTAGCACCAGAAACACCTCCCAGCTACTTTAGTCAGAAAAATCAGTAAGTGGCAAAGTGAGGATGCACTTCTGTACAGGCAAGAGTGTTAGAATATGTTCTCCCAGCAGTCAGTGCTCACAGACAGCCAACCTTACGCTTATTGTATGCACTGACTAATTAATCACCTGTGTTATTTTACCTGCTTTGGCTTGGCACTTGCCCACATACAACAAACAGTACACATTTATGGTACAAATAGGAGCTTCATAATGATACTGGCAAGGGCCAGCTTGGTTATGGACATATTTATTTTGGAGTGCAAATACACTATGGATGGTGTGCTTTGATGATATTTTGCTGGCTGCAAATCCAGCCACATGCACCTGAACTACAAGCCTGTCCTACTGGAGCTTTCCCCCATTCCTCACCCTTTTTCAGCATTTTCAGCATTAATTAGCATGTTGTCATCTGGTTATTCAAGTAGCCATTGCTGCTGATATGTTGTTTTCCACTTCATTCATTTGTGGTCAACCAGGCCTAAGGAGAAATCATGACAAACCATGTTTTGGTTTCTTTTGCATGTTTTGGTTACTTACACACACACACACTAAGGTATGGCCTCCCTGCCCCTGGAAACTTCCAACCAAGCTGCAGCAGTGTTTCTCTTCAAGCTTTTTCATCTTAAAAGATTGGTTTGATAAGCTGAGAAACAACTAACAAAGAAAACAAGAAAGCAGTGACATCTCCTTCAGTTGCACCAGAGGTACCCAAAGGCAGACAAGCAGATACCAAGACAGGCAGCTCTCATAGCTTTGACAAACTACTTCATTTCTCAGACGTGTGCTCTGGTCTTCCCACTACTGCTGAATAGCATAGTGATACCCTGTTACTAATTTTTCATTTCTTACAAGTTTCACAATACTTTCCCCCCACAAATAGTGCCCTATTTCTAAGGGCAAGTGGTCTTGGTATTGGAACTGTGAAGCATTCTACAGCTGCACAGTAGCATCATGTAAGATACAACAAGAAGATTCTCTAAATGAACAAAAAAAATTGTTTTATTGGGAAACCTGTCTGTTAGCTCATTTATCAGATGTTTTCCCAGAGCATTTCTGTCTTTTTTTTTCATCCCCGCTGTTCCTATTATATGGCAGAGAATCTTAATCTCTTTGGACAATAATAACTTCAGCTTTGTTTTCCTGTGGAGGAATGAGCTGTCAGAGGAGAATCTGACTCACTGGGAGAAATTACCTGAGCTGCTGCTATCTTTGCATTCCAGATGAAATTCCCAGGACACTTAAAGACCACTGAGCCCATTAAATGAATACATGGTTTCGAAGCCCCCCAGATTACTTACTTTTTTAGTGAATGAACCAAAAATAAAGTAAGAAGTGTTGACAGCACAGAAAAAAAAAAAAAACAAAACCAGAATTGCCAGGTTCTGCATATTTTTCACGCTCTCCCTGTGAAAAATATGCCTGAACAGTTAGTGTTTTGAGTTAGATTCTGACTGGCTTTAATATTAAGTAATGAGTACTTTATTTTTTCTTTTTGGGAGTGGAGATATGTGGATTTGGTCTCTATTTTATTTATTTCTTCTTATTCAACTTGCATTATTTCCAGCCTAATTATCTTCCACATTGGCTATTTAATTAATTTTTCAAAAATCACATACTTTATTCAGTACTTCCCCAAGAATTAATCAAATGCTTCCTCATCAAAATTGCTTGTATGATTGCCCTTTGTAATTCTAAATCAATTAGTTTAATTCTTTTAATCTGGTTGTTTTATATCAAAAAGTAAAACCGGAGAGGTACAGCTGAAGCTTTAACTACAGAACAAGACACAATGAGAAATACTGAGGTTTAAGCTATTTGGCAAGTTGGGTTTGTTCTAAATCAAAACCTTATTATTTCAAGGAGAGGGAGTGCTCATTGTTGTATTTTAAGAAACTTGCAGGAAGACGGGTTGATGATTTAACAGTTTGGGACATATGTTTTCACCAGTCTCTAAATGATTTTCAAATCCTGTACTAAGTGTTGTATGCAACTGCCTGTTTCACTTTCAGCATAACACCAAAACTAAGAACAGATTCCACTTCTTCCCTGCTAATATAGTATTTATATGTTTTACATTCCTATTCCTGGACTCTTAATAGCAGGAATAATTTGTGCTCCAAGCAATAACAGTAAGAGAAAAAAAGAACTACATAAGCATTACATATTACATCTATTCTCTGCTTCACCTAGTGAAAAATGGAGTAGAATTTACTGGAATTTTCTGCCCTTTCATCTTCTCTTCAATAATTAGTAGTTTAAAAGTATTAATCTTTCCGCTTGCCTCTTACAACAGTTCTTCTCCTTCCTCTGTTACACTCCAAATGCAAAGAGGAGGACTTCCTGCTTATAATTACTTCAAGCAACCAGTAATTGCTCTACAAATATATGGAAATAAGTACATCTTTAGGTGTGTAATGTCTAAACAATTTCTTTGCTTCCACTACCAGTCAGTATTAACACCTAAACCTTCTCCTCAGAACTCTGAATTCTCAATACCCCCTGCAAATATGACCTGTGTCCATATTATATGTGCTTTGAAGGACAGTGAGGTGTGGTTATCGTGAGATGGAGCTGACAACTCTGGCTGCCTGCTATGGAAGAGGAATGTAAGCCATTCCAGTGTTGAACATTTTTTCCAAATAACAGGCAACTTTGCAAAGGTCTCACATTAGGTAGAAGAAGCCTAGAGTTTTCCCATGTTTTCCTGGAGACAAGACAAGGGTTAACAGTGGAAATATGGAAGTATATGGGCAGGGACTGTCAGAGGAAAGAACAAAACAACATTTTTCTCCTAAGAGTTGCTGTGTGTATCTATGGCATTAAACTATCTCAGCTCAAGACTGCCACATTTACTCATGAACTCTAATGTCTAGCACCACTAATGATCTATAGGAGTGATATTTTAACCTTTGTCAGAGACTTGCTTGCTTTTGGAGGAGAACTATGTCTGGAATGTGTTCCACGGAATTTCTGAGAAGTGTTTCTTTCAGCTGATCCTACCCAAGTTTTGCTGGTGCAATGCAGGACAGAAAACATGATCACTCTGTGCCTGTATGAATGACATTTTGGTAGAGAATGAGAACAGACAGGGATTACAGACACAGCATGACAAATTTGTTCTCTTTTTAGCACAATTTCCCCTGGTGAGTATCATAGAATCATACAATAATTTGAGTTGGAAGGGACCTTTATAAGGTCATCTAGTTCCAATCTCACTGCTATGGACAAAGACAGCTTTGTCTAGACCAGGCTCCTCCATCCAGCGTGGCTTTGAACACTTAGAGCATGAGGCATCCACAACTTCTGTGGGTAACCTGTTCCAGTGGTTCACCTCCCTCATTGAAAAAAATTCCTTGCTTATATCTGAATTGACCCTCCTGCTGTTTCAAGGCATTACCCCCTATCCTATCACTACAAGCCCTGGACAAAAGTCCCTCTCCAACTTTCTTGTCACCCCTTCAGGAACTGGAAGATGCTACAAGGTCTCCCTGGAGTCATCTCTTCTCCAGGCTGAACAATCCCAACTTTCACAGCCTTTCCTCATAGGAGAGATGCCCCAGCACCCCATCGTCTACATAGTCTCTTCTGGACCTGTTTATACAGGTCCATGACCTTCCTCTGCTGGCACCCCAGAGCTGGATGTAATGTTCCAGATGGGGTCTCACCAGAGCAGAGGGGCAGAATCCCCTCCCTTGCCATCCTTTGGGTGCAGCACAGGATACAGTTGACTCTCTGGGCTGCAGAAATCTGTACTGGAAAAGCTATGAAAGATACAGTTGAGTATCACCCAGCAAGAGAGTGGACAATCCTGTGTAATTTGGAGTGGGCCAAGAGGAACTGCAAGTGTTTCCCTCCATTAATTTTGCTCTCTGGGCTATAGTCAGTGTGCTGTTATTTAAACTTGTTTAGAGGCTGCCATTTTCACTGTGCTGGAAAGACTCAAAGCACTGCATCACTGTGAGTGATGTGTCATAAATACTTGGCAATGGGTCTTCCTTGCGTGGTATCTCCCGTTTACAGCATTACCCTTCTGCAAGTGCTTTCTCATCTCAATATTTGCACACACAGCAAATTGCCTTCCGGATAAGGTCTGTTCTTCAAGGGCCAGGGCAGGAGTGAAAGGATTTTTTTCAAGGCAGCACAGAGGATTGTCCCTGCTGCAGACATAGGCTGCTTCCTGTCTCTATTTTTTGTGCTTTTCTCAGAGCTAAATTCTGTTGTCCTTATTTGGTTCTTACATACTCAAAGCCTTCATTAACATCTAGGATATGATTTGCCTAAATTTTGCTAGACTAGGTAGGTTCCTTTTTAGCAAGAACAGTTTGATCACTTGAAATTGCATTACCATAAAGAGATGCTGTAGGAATCCCTACCCACTGGAGTCAAAAAAAGAGCACAACTATCACCTCCAAGGCCTTACATTGATGAGATGCCTTTTTTTTGTTTGTTTTTCAAATTATATCTTAAGCATAGCTTTTCTTAGTGCAAAACTTTCACAATGTTAAATTCTGCTTGCAATATATTCCAGCTGTGAGCTTAGCTGCAAAGTCATGTTTGGCATATAATTCCATACTTACATGCTGATATAAATTCCTCTTAGAGGCAGAAAACCCTCTTGTGCTTCTCTGGGAAAAACTTTATCTATGTTCCATCTGCCTCACTGAGATGTCTGTGCTACTCTTCAGTGTTTAATATGACAAAAAGCCACCTATCTTTAGACAATGAATCAGAACACTATCCATTCACTGGTGGCTAGATTTGATTCACCCAGAATATTCTCATGTTTATATAAGCGATATGTCTACATATTCTACACCTTTATTGCATGATTTTTATTACTACAAGGAACAAGATATGCAGCAAATGCCCCAAATCTGATAGAATATTACTGTGTGTATGGATCAAAGGCAGCATGAAAGCTTGTCCTCAAAATTCAGACTTCTACTGCTTTTTTTCAAGAGTATTAAAAGGTTGAGATGAAGGGGAAGAAAGAGGTCTTATTTTCACCTTTAAATCCTTGTTAGAAGTCAGAGGAACAGAGAAATGCTAGGGAAAATTGAACTGGAGCCCTGGATGACCAGGCATCCTCTGAAGGACATCAGCCCCCTGGGCCCACACCTTTCTATTTTAAAGGCAGTTGCAGCTCTGAGCCCTGTAGGTGCCAGGCAGAAATAACAAAATATTTTCCTTCTGCTCTCTAACACCAGGCCTAACCTCAACACAGAAAGTCACATCAAGTCACAGAATTTGAATACAGATGTGATTCTGAGTTTCACAAAGTTTGCAGAAACCAGGATCTTGCAGTTTGTGATTTTAAGAATATCTCTACCCAGCATGTGATCCTTGCTGATATAAACTGAAGCTGCTTTCAGTGCTGGTGACTGTTGAACTATGTCTGCCTTTGGCTGATGCATCAGATCCATAGTAAAAGCACAAATGTTCCTCATATAATACTAAGAGGCTTGAGACAATGCCCCGTAAAATGAATACATGAGTCTGGTCTCATTTCTATCACACACCTCTTCAACTTTGTTCAAAGGATTTACGTTTACACTGTGCAGCAGGATGAACTGACTTTGCTGACCTGCACGTTTATGCAATATTTACTTTAATGGCTGTTGCATCCTTTCCAGAAGGTTTCATTTCTCCATTATGTAACTAAAAGTTATCTGGGCTGGCACATGAAAGGGTGGTGGCTGTGGAAGACTGGTTGGGTGTGGTGAGTGTCAATGTGCTGTCAAGATACTTCAGTCCCCAGAGTGGTTGCTTGCATTGAATGGAGAGGAGGACCTCCTCCCTTGGCCCAGAGCACTGCAGAGACACACGCAAAGACTGCAGTCAGCACTAAGACCTTTTGACCTCCCTTATCTAAGACTATACCCCTTCCTTCCCATCAGAGAACATTTGGAAGCTGACCGGCACTAAATATTAGGTCTCTCTATGTAAATACAAAATATACTTGTATCCAAATCAAGAAAATAGATGTGATGAATAAAAGAAATCATTTATTCTTCCTGTTTTAGCTGGAAAAAATGTTAGTGTTTCCCTTCTCCTTACCCTGAACTTAAAAAATAAAGGGAAACGCCTATTATTTGCCAATTGTTCATTATAGGAGAGCTGAATTTCCCTCCAGCTATGCACATTTGAACAACTAAGAGTGTGGCACTCTGCTAGAGGATATTTTAATTAGGCTTGTATCTCTCATTTTCAAACAAACGTTCCTCTCTATGTGTTTCTGGCAGTCCTATCAATCAAAAGAAGCAATTTTGAGGGATAAACCTGACCTCACTTAACTAGTGGTGCCGACTTGGTCTTTGTTTTTGCATAAGCTTCTTTGTGCCGTGGGACTTGACAGTGTCTGTTAGGCTTCAAATATTTAACGTGATTGACTATGAAATCATCAGTCCAAATTCATAAAACAGCTGCAAAAAAATACTCCAAGTGTTCAAAGTACTACCAGCTCCTGTAACTGAAAGTCATAACTGCTTTACATCAGTTCATACACACTAAATCCATGTAAAGAACATCAAGGAAAGGCCATCAAACTGACAACCTTATCATCTGCTGATTCTGTTACCAGGAAAGCCCCACACTTGAGGAATTTATGTGCATAACTATACACAGATCTATCTGCTTTAGCAATCTATGGTTTTCCTTGGGCTTCTACAGCAGCTCTTGAAAGAAATTCAACATGTTTGCAAGACTTACTGCCTTTTCTTAGAAGAACAAACTCCATCTGTTTGTGTCATAAAAAAGAAATCCTCCAGTCATTGTAGCCAAATACTCAATCTGTGTTCATCCGATTTTGCACAAAAGCTGTGCAAGACACCAGCCAGAGAAACCCTGAGCACTGGGTGATGCAGCTTACCTGGTGATTTGTTTGGTCACATATTTGAATTCTGCAGTAACTTTTTTTTTTTAATTTGATGGGGGTTTTTGTTTTGGTTTGGTTTTTTTTTTCAGGTAAAGTAGAAGCAGCACTGGACCTCATACTGATCAATTCCTTCCCTCTGGTGGGCAACTCTGAGACATCACTTATATGTATCACTTCCAAATGGCGCTCCCATGAGTCTATCACAATAGGCCGGGACCAAGAGGATGTGGCAAACCAACACCGAGAAGCACTGGAAGTTAATGAAGATTCCAAGAGAGCAGCAGCCAAAACAGTGGTGTGGAAGAGGGAACAGGCCAGTGAAACTATCGGCGCATACTACTGTGAAGGGAAACTCAAGGATGAGGTGACAAGGATACACACCATGAAGATGCCACTGGGAGGTACAGTATAGTGGTCAGATCTAAATGGCACTGCTTGCAGACTGGCAGCTATCCCTGGCTGACATGAGTGGGCACAAACATGGCTCCAGACAAGGCAAGGCAGCCCTGAGTCAATAAAAATAGACTTGGTTCAAGGCCCCTTCTTTTTTTTTTTTTTTCTACAGTGCAGAGAAACTGATTGGTACTAGGTGCTAGTCATTTCCTTGTGGAAGTTAGTCAGACATCTGTAAGTATTCTGCCTGCATCTGGCCACTGCCAGGCACACAAAGTCAGTCAGCAATTAAGGTGGCCTCACTGACCCCATGGAGCAACATTCCATTCCCCATGGAATACATGGCAACTCCTGAACTGAGTTTTTCACATCCCAGACCCTTGATTTCAAATAGGCTTCCATTTTAAAAGTTTAAAAAGGTCTGAGATAGCTAAACATCACTATTCTTTTTTTTTTTTTTTTAAAGTAAATGGGCAAGCTGAGCCTAGAAAATAATTGCCTTGCCTAAGGTTTAGTAAAAATTACACATCAGCAACACTGGATCTGCACAGTCCATGTCAGTGAAAAAAAAGGATCCCTCTCAGCACTGGAAAGGCAATCCAGAGAAGTTTTCCAAATCTGAGAAGATTATTCATAAAAATCCGCTACAGAATTCATTATTCATTTGATTTTGGTTTTAGGATATGTGCCGTAGTAAAAGCAAATATGGAAGGGATATAGTGGGACGAGAAGGTGAGATTTCCAAGGTCCATTCAATTGCATTTCCATATGTTCAAAATTTTCCTTGTTTCTGGACGTATTATACTTCTGGGACAAATTCCAAAGCAGAGATCACCGTCATATACAAAAAGGCACAAGAAATTTTGAGTAGTTTTCTGCAGCAAATCACATTTTCAAAACTGAAGATTATTTTTAATAGATTTTACTGCTAATATTTTATGCCATGGCAACTGGTCTGTGAGGAGACTTGACAATTTTAACCTTTCTTTATAAGGTTTTAGTGAGAGCAATTTTTGTTGCTGGTATGTCCTGAAATTACATAACAAATTTATAAAAGGAGATCTTTTCATTTGTAAGAGCTGCAGATAGTACCTATCACTATGTCTTTGAGCATGAGTGCGTTGGAAGCAAGCTGAGTAGGACAAGTGCATTTTTCTCTGGCTTACTGTTTTCTCTGACCAAATGTGGTCTTCAAAGGGTTGGACTGGTAACCAAGAAAGCTCTGCAGATGCAGACTGACAACTCCATTGTTTCAAGGAGGCTGCAGTGAGGAGGTGATAAGATAATAGTCCATGGAATGTCCCTGTGACTCTGCCTATGGCAGTCTGCCAGCAACCTGAGCACATTTCTGGCTGTTCTGTTGTAGAGCAATATCCATGGGTGGGAGAATGTTTTCTGAATCAGTCAGTTCTTTGCACTTGGTATCTATGGGCCTAGGAGCAGAGGATTTTAAGTAATCAAACTTTACTTTTTAAGTAATCAGACTTTGCTAAGAAGGCTTCTTACGTTCAGATGTTGTTCTAAACAGAAGTAGTATTCACACCAGCAGTTGGTAGATTTCTTGAATTACTTTCTGGGTTTAAATGCATCTCTCAGATTTTCTCTGCAAAAATTTTCACAAAATTCGAACTAGCAAGTCCTCAGTGAAAGTGTATAATCTAATCAGATTAAATGGGTGAAAAAGAGGTGCATGAGAAATTCTCAAAGCTATTAAAGTGGACAGAAAGAGGAGAAAGAGCTTAAGGAAATTTCTAGGTTTGACAAAACATATGTACCTGGAAAACAGACCTCTTTCCACTTTACAGTTGTTGTCTTCATAACTTTTTAAGGCAGAATATGTTTTTCAATAGCAAAAATGGAGTTGAAATGTGCAGTTTCCCATTAGGGACACCAAAGTCATGGGAAGAAGCAGCACTTCTGCAAACCCAGACACTGTTTTGCATCCTCCTGGCAAGAGGCTGGTGAAACACTCACTAAGCATTAATCATTTGAGAAGCCCCACTGATTTATACCTATTATCAAATATGAACATACAGTAAAGACTTTTGCTGTATAGTATGGAAAGATAACAGGTTTGTTTTCCTGATTTATTTTACCACCTGCTACTCTGAAAGTAACAAGTCCATTCTCCTGAATTCTTTATACTGAAACTTCATAGTTACACATGTAATATTCATACATGCAATGAGAAGGGACAGTTTATGCTTTGTCGTCTCATGGGGAATGATCCCAATACTGTATAAGTACACATCTCTAGAACAGAACACCACAGGGGGTTCTCCTTTTAGTCAAAGACAATGCATTCAATTTCTCTACGCAATAAATGTTTATTTTCATATATGTGACTGAGTTTTCCCCACAGAAACTCAACCATAGAGCTGGCAAAGGGACAATAATGGAAATGCTAGCAGCAGAGCATCATGGCACTTGTCCTGCAGCTCAGTTCATTATGTCTCTATAAGGAATTGGCACACTCGAGATGTGAAATCATGTAATACAAATCACAATCTAAAAATACATTGGAACTGAGCCTAACAGGGAGTGTGCATTCCTTTCCATTGTAACAATACCCTTTAGAAAAGTCTTGTGGTTTAGCTTAACAACATGTGAAGAAAAGTAAATGGGAATACAAAAGTTTAATATCTTGTTAAAACAATTACTATTGTCTCACTAAATTTGGTCCAGAAACCAATGCAACTAAACCCTTTTGGATCATTTGCAGCTAACAATTAATTTTTTGCAAAAGCTGTTGAATTTTTTTTTTCTTAAATAGATAATGATTTTTCACTATAATTTTGTTACTAATAAATAACTTCTAACTTGGGAGCTGACAGTAAGTTGGAATTGCTTTCAGTTTTTGTTCGCTTGTTTCTAATGAAATCTTATTTCATTATTCTATATTAGAATTCTCTGTTTCTCTAAGATGTAAGTGTAGATACCAGTGTTTAGATAAAATGACAAATGCATGTACTTAATGTGAAGCAGGAAGACTCTTGCTGAAATCAATTGTATATAACTTACAAAGGAATGAAAATGTGGCAGAGTCTCAGAGTATAAACACTAGAAACAGGGGACTGAAATTCCATTCTGCAAAGAATTGTGAATTTTCAATAGTTGTCTTGTTTCCAACCATAAATAAAACATTAAAATGTCAAAATTTTCAAGGAAATAATATCCTAGGAGAAAAGTTGGCTTGGATTGATAAAAATGTCTTCATTCTTGCTCAGATTTTCTTTCTTTAGTTTTACATCATGTAATACAAACATTTTGATTTTTAACTTAAAATTCTATTTTGAAATGAAAATATCAAAATATTCTTTCTTTTATTGCAATAATATTATCCTTGTTTACCTCTTCAGATTTTGCAAAATGATAATGTGGAGGTACTGACAGAATATCAGCTTCATACAAACTTTGATGTGGCATTTGTCTGCTCATTTTTACAGCTCTGTGACATATAAAATATGACAGAAAGTTACTTCTTAATTTTTTTCTCTGCTTTCTGATCCTTTCTCTTTGTATTTCTTTCCCACCAAATTTTAGCCAGGCACAAGCTTCAAATTCATTTCTCCAACAGTTGGTATGAACCAAAGGATATTTTATCAACAGTTTTGTAATAATGAACCAAAAAAAAAGGAGGCATGATTCTAGATAAAAGGCAATTTTTGATTAATAAATTGTCTGACAGTTTATACTAACTTGTATATATGTCCCCTAAAAAAATACTTGTTGTGAAATAAATGTAACTTTAATAGAAATGGATCCTGTACAAATGCAGAGCTGACCAGGAGCATGAATGGCTCTTAAAGGATTCCTTCCAGCTGAAATGCAGGTGGGTCTTATGTCAGAAAAGTCCCACTCAGCTTGCTGGGGAGGCAGGTGGCAGCAGAAGGAAAAACAAGGATGGATGGACTTACCTGGAGGAACTTGCATAGGAGGAAACCTTAAGGCTAAAAAACTTCAAATCTATAAAGAGCAAAGGGACTGTTTAAATCTGTGTGCCACTCCCTTGACTGTTCTAAAAGGGAAAATACAGAAGTAGCAAATTCTCAGACAGGTAAGGAGCTGAACAGTTAGGAAGTCAAATTTGGCTAATTTTAGAAGAGTTTTTTTTTTTTTTTTTCCCACATAACATATGAATGACAGTATGGCATAAACCCGCAGAGCTAAAAATTACCTGAGAACCTGAATCTGTCCTCAAAACACTTCACAACTTTCCCTTGGAATTTTCCAAGAAAATTAAAGGAAGCATCCTTAACTTCTAACTTGTTTCAAAGGAATGTCAATTAAAATTACTATTTCACACAGAATCACAGAATCACCAGGTTGGAAGAGACGTTCAAGATCACTGAGTCCAACCCATGCCCCAGCACCTCAACTAAACTAAACCATGGCACCGAGTGCCACGTCCAATCTCTATTTTAAACACACCCAGGGATGGTGATTCCGCTACCTCCCTGGGCAGACAATTCCAGAACTTCATCACTTTTTCAGTAAAAAACTTTTTCCTAATATCCAATCTATATTTTCCTTGGTGCAGCTTAAATCTGTGTTCCCTTGTTCTGTCAGCTGTTGCCTGGAGAAAGAGACCAACTCCCATCTGACCACAGCCACCTTTCAGGAAGCTGTAGAGAGTGATAAGGTCACCTTTGAGTCTCCTTTTCTCCAGGCTAAACAACCCCAGCTCCCTCAGCTCTTTCTCACAGGGCTTGTGTTGCAAGCCCCTCACCAGCCTCGTTGCCCTCCTTTGGACACATTCAGGTGTCTCAACGTCCTTCCTGAACTGAGGGGCCCAGAACTGGACACAACACTCGAGGTGTGGCCTCACCGGTGTTGAGTGCAGGGGAAGAATGACTTCCCTGGTCCTGCTGGCCACAGTATTGCTGGTACAGGCCAGGATGCCATTGGCCTTTTTGGCCACCAATGAGCACTGCTGGCTCATGTTCGATTGGCTGTCCACCAGTATTCCCAGGTCCCTTTCAGCCTGGATATTGTCCAGCCACACCACCCCCAGCTGATAACAGGGGGGTTATTATGGCCAAAATGCAGGACTTGACACTTGGACTTACTGAACTTCATCCTATTGGACTCTGCCACATCTATCCAACCATTCCAGATCCTCTTGCAGAGCCCTCCTACCCTCCAACAGATCGACACACGCTCCCAGCTAAGTGTCGTCTGCAGATTTACTAATGATAGACTCAATACCCTCATCCATGTCATCAAGAAAAATATTAAACAGAACTGGTCCCAGCACAGCCCCCTGAGGGACACCACCAGTGACTGGTCCCCATCTGGATGCAGCACCATTCACCACCACTCTCTGGGCCCGGCCATCCTGCCAGTTCCTAACCCAGCAAAGATGCACCTGTCCAAGCTGTGGGCTGCCAGCTTTTCCAGGAGTATGCTGTGGGAAACAGTGTCAAAGGCTTTATTGAGGTCTAAACAGACAACATCTACAGCCTTTCCTGCATCCACCAGGTGGGCTACCTCATCATAAAAGGAGACCAGGTTGGTCAAACATGACCTACCCCTTCTAAACCCATGCTGGCTGGGTCTGATCCCCTGTCCATCCTGTAGGTGCTGTGCAATAACACTCAATATAAACTGTTCCATAACCTCCTGGTACTGGGGTCAGGTTAACTGGCCTATAATTACCAGGATCCTCCTTCTTCCCCTTTTTATGAATGGGCGTCACATTGGCCAACTTCCAGTCATCTGGAACCTCACCAGTGAGCCAGGACTGCTGGTAGATGATGGAGAGTGGCTTTGAAAGCTCATCTGCAGCTCCCTCATCACCCTGGGATGGATCCCATCTGGTCCCATACATTTATGAATATCCAAGTGGCTCAGCAGTTCTCTGACTGCCTCCTCCTGGATAACAGGGGAACCATTCTGCTTCCTGACACCATCTACCAACCCAGGAGGACAGCTGTCCTGAGGAAAAACCATCTTTCCAATAAAGACTGAGGCAAAGAAGGCCTTAAACATCTCTGCCTTCTCCTATGGTCACTGAATTCCCTCCCTCATTCAGTAGAGAACCAAGATTGTTCCTACCCTTGCTTTTTCCATTAATACACTTGTAAAAACATTTTTTATTAGCATTCACAGAAGTTGTCAAATTGAATTCAAACTGAGCTTTGGCCTCCCTAATTTTTTTTCCTACATGCCCTAACATGCCCCTTAAGTATTTCCTAAGATACCTGACCCTCCTTACAAAGATGATACATCCTCTTTTTATTCCTAAGTTCCTTCAAAACCTCATTGTCCATCCAGGATGGACGTTTGCCTTGTCCACTCATCTTTCGGCATAGAGGGACAGTCTGTTCCTGTGCCCTCAAGATCTCTGTTTTGAAGCATGCCCACCCTTCCTGGACTTCTTTGTTTTTAAGGGCTGCTTCCCAAGGAACTCTCCAAATAAAACACCTGAGTAGACCAAAGTCTGCCCTCCAGAAGTCTAGTGTGAAAGTTTTATTTATGTCCCTCCTTATTTCCCCAAATATTGAAAACCCATTTTAAAAGGAACTATTTCTTGAGGTTTCTTCTGTCCCTTCCCCACTTATCTTCTGATGACATTTTTCCACAAATACTGATAACAAAAAGGTAGAAATGTTGGGAAAAACTTTCTATCTAATGCTTTCTTTGTTGTTTAAATCAAGATCTACAAACAAATGTACAAACACACCTTTCTGTTTAAGCAGAAAATTAATTTCAATTTCCCTGCTGGAAAACTGACTGATCTACACCAGTTCCTCACATAGAATTTTTATTTCCACTAAGGCATATTTCCAGGTGAGAATATTTTGGTAAAAGTACCACTGCCAGTGAATATGATTTTTTTTCCTTCGGTTCTTAGTGCAATCCAACACTCTCTGTATGTCCAGAATTTGGTGAACTAACACAAACACAGACCTACACATCCGACCTCACGTCCTGCCAGCCCTGCAGGACTGTGGTCTCCTGAACTATCTCAACAGTTCTGCATCATAAAGCTTAAGTAGAAAAGAACTGGGTCATCCTAGGTATTTGTTTGCCAGTGATAGCTTGTTCCCTACAATACAATTTCCAGTACTTTATCCAGTCTGCTTTAAAAATGTCTCAAGGGATAAAGAAACTTATTTTACAGCCTGTATTTTACAGCTGGTTGGAGCTCCTAGTTAGAAACTGTTTCCAGTTACTCAACTGGACACCAATTATTTTTCTCATGCCGCAGGTTCTAGTGCCAGTCTGTTGTTCCAGGGTATAGGCAAGTCCTCTGTCTTCGCCAAAACATAGGTTGAGGCTGTTGGTGGTAAAGAATCACTTTATGCTCTAAGGAAATTGAGGTGTCAAAATCTGAGTGAGGGTCATGCTGTAAACCATTCTCAGCTACAAGGCCAGAGACCACACAGAGACAGTAACTGCTATTTATCACATACTTCTGTTCTCAGCTTCGTTCCACCCAGTGGCATTAACTGTTACAGCAAATAAGGGAGAGCATGTGAACATTTCCTTCATCAGAATGGCATCAAAAGAGGAAGATGCAGTGATCTACAAGAATGGTAATCAATCTTTCTTGTCTTTCCTCTTCCTGCTATCGTTTTCACTGTGTGCCAAGTAACCGTTTTAAAGTTATTGCTGCTGATGCCCCTGCTGGGCAACTATAGCACTCACCATTCCTCATACATTGCATGTTTGAAACAACATTTCTGAGAAATCCTGATACAGTAGCTGGAAAAGAAGAGAAAAGTCTTCTCATACTATATTTAGCTGCTGCAGTCTTTCACTTCAGTTGTTTCAAGTACTACTTCCCCCTTACAGAACCTCACAATGGCTGTCTAGACAATGAAATGGTTCTGCTAAATAGGGTTGCTTTAAGACATTGGCATAATATCTTAGAAAACAATCCAAGAATTGAGCTTTGCTTAGCAGACTGGAAGCATAAGGTTTTCTTAATGCTTTGCTGTCAAGTTTGTTATGCAGCTTGTAACTCAAAAGATGTGTAGACCATGCCCCACAGTTTCAAAACAAATCCCTTTCATTATTTGTTCTTTTAATTTGGCCCTGTTTTCATGGAGAACAGTTGTCATGCATTGTCATGGACTGAAGTGAACAGTCTTTCTGCTGTTTTGGTTATGATCCTCAGCAAAGTTTTACTTTTCTAGGCTGCCTGAAATTTGATGATAGTCAAATTGATAGTATGCACAGTAACACACAGCAGAGGTCTTGCCTGGTCTAAATAATTCTAAATAATTTAAGAAAATTGAAAAAAGTGAAAAAAGTTGTTGCATTTTCAGTGTAAGTGTAAGGGAATATAGAAACTAAGGACAATTTGATTCATGAGAGTACCATTGGTAATGATCATTCAGCCAATCTAGCTTGCAAGTCAGAACAGAATCAGGGTGTCTGGCTCGTAAATGTGAGCAAGTTGGGATTAGCAGCCTGGAGAAGTCCACAGGGAGACCTCTATTGCAGCCTTCCAGTACCTGATGGAAGATGAAGGAAATCTAGAGAGGGACTTTCGACAGTGACAAGACCATGGGGAATGGCTTTAATCTGAAAAATGATTGGTTTAGATCAGATACAAGAAATAAATTCTTGTATGTGACTGTAATAAGTCACTGGAACAGGCTGCACATAGAAGTGCTGGTTTCTCCATCCCTGGAAACGTTCAAGGCCAGGTTGGGATGGGGCCCTGAGCAACCTGATCTAGTGCAAGGTGTCCCTGGCCATGGCAGGGATTCGAAACTAGATGATCTTTCAGGTTCCTTCCAACTCAAGCTATTTTAGCGAGTCCCATACCAACATGCCACAGTTGTGCTGTGTGGGTTTGTTGGTGGATGACTTTGTACAGTGTGGATGAGCATGTGCACAAATATTTTAGTGAGAGCTGGCTGAACCTGGCATTAACCAACTGCAGTAGCCTTCCTCTAACTGACTGGCATGGAAAGACTTTCAGGGGTCCTGAAGTTCAATAGATGCAGCTTCTCTTTGACAGCAACCAGTGTTCAAATGTTGTTACTCGGTGATCCAGAGGGATGGAAGAAGACAAAATACTATTGCCTTATTTAGCAAACATGTATGACCAAGCACAGCAAACTTAGAATAAAATAAATAAGCTCTTTGGTGAAGAAACCTAGAAAAGACAGAAATATATTAAGTTTGGGAAGAAAAGATAAAGCTCTGCTGAATTCTTCCTGCTTTGGTCTCCTAAGTAAATCATTGTGCTAGACATATTAAGATGGACATGGCTCTTCAACTCCAGCCACCCTAGAATCCTTATGGATTATTATCCCTCACTTCAGAAAAGACCAAGAAACAAAATGAACACTTTTAACCACTAGGCTCATAGCAAAGCTGAACGTGAAGTTGTCTGTTCTGTTTATCTACTAAATGTCCTCATGATCCATCTTCCTTCTTACTTCCACCTCTCCAATAATGAAAAACCAATATAGCTAAAGAGTTGTCAGAAAATTCGTAGTTAATACATTGATTCTGCTGTTTGGCTTGCCCCAACTATACTTCCTCAGTAAGCAATGCAAACTCATTTCTTTATTTAGAGGGTGAATGATGTCTGTCTGTGGTATCTGTGTGCTCCTTAGGTTCCTTCATCCACTCTGTGCCGAGGCATGAAGTGCCAGGAGAACTGGAAGTTTCCTATCCTCAAGTTCAACCACAGGATGCAGGGGTTTACTCTGCCAGATATATAGGAGGAAACCTTTTTACTTCTGCTTACACAAGGCTTATTGTTAGACGTAAGTTCCATTAGTGTGGGGATGATTAAATGTTAGAAGTCAAAATGAATCTGAAATGAAATATATTTTGCCCAAATAAGGGCAAAAATCTTTCTTGACATATGTTACCATCAGATTATGTCAGAAGAAAAGTTTTACCCAAGAATCTCTGGTATAAACTGATATTGATTTCAACAGGTGAGAGAGAAAAAAACCCCATCAGATTCAAGTTCAACTCATCCTAGCTATTGCCAGGACAGCTAACTCTTTTCTCAGCATCTCAGCTTTTCAAATACCAAATATGAATGAAGGAGGCAATTTTTCACTGGGTCTCCCTGTTCCCTGTGATGGGTTATAGCCAAGCCTCATTCATCCTAAGGTTCATCATCTTTAGCATACGTTATTATAACATCACAAACTACTTTAGCTTTGGTTAGCTCTTAAGGTTCACTTCCTACTGGATGAAAGAATGAGTTGGGATATTTTCCATTAAGTATTCTACATACTTTGATGCTCATTCTGCTGTGTCCATCAGATGTAAAGAAAATTGCACTCTCTTAACTTGAATAGAAATATAAAATCGATGTGAAAAAATAGATAGCTGTTCAAGTATCTCATACTGTAGAGAAAATATTTATGATGGTAACACACATTTCACTCATGAATATCAGGAAGATACATCCAGGAGTTGGGAATGAATAAACATAATGCCCCAAGTTTGGATTTTGAAGCTACTGCTACCTTACTAACTACAGTCATGCAGTTGGCTGGAGTGTGGGGGTCCATGTAGATTGTACTTTTGTGTATTTTGCCGTTTGCCCTAAAAAGAATATTACAACTTGATGGATTACTGAATAAGAAGACAACAAATACATCACTATATTTTTCCATAAAAGGATGTGAAGCTGAGAAATGGGGCCCTTCCTGCAGCTTCCACTGCCCTTCCTGCACAAACAATGGCATTTGTCATGAAGATACTGGGGAATGCATCTGTCCTCCAGGTTTTATGGGGAAAACATGTGAGAAAGGTAAATAAATGATATTTTCAGCAATTTCATATAATTTGTTCTTAGTAATAGAAACTGGCAATTTTATTGAGGAAAGCATCATATGGAATAGCCCAGTTTTACTCTTGAAAGCTGCAGCATTTACAGCTGGTGGTAGAGACAGAACAGAGGCGGATGAGATGAACCCTGAATTCTGTTCTGGCTGTTCTTGCAGTTGTGATTTAATTTCTCTCTCTCTTCTCCTAGTAGAGATTATGTTGCTAGGGAAGATGAATGCTTCCAGCTGATCAGTATGCACTTGGACAATATGCCACTTAGTATCTTCTAGGCTCCTTTTCTCACAAAAACCTGGACCAGATCACCTTTTGAGGTCACTTCCAATTTGAGCTGTCCTATCCTTGAAATGAGTATGCTCAGTGCCGCTGACTAAATTAATGCTGCATTGCTAGGTCTGGCTTAGGAAGCTGCAGCGCTCCCGGAGAGCACAGCAGGTCCACTCAGGGCAAGGCAACTCTTTTGCTTTCCCGCAGTCCTCTCGGACTTCCCTGTGCTCCTACTCCGACTAGCTGGGCCCTGCAACACAGTGACGGCCAAGGAGGCGAGGATGGGCTCCCCACGAGGGTTTTGGAAGATCTGTTAATGGCTACATCTTGTCCCAGCAACTCCCAGAGCACAGAAAACCCCCAGTGATCCGGGTGCAGGGGCTTTTTCTCAGGGGCTCAGGGGCGGTACCTGGGCAGAGTTGGGGTACAGGAGCCAACAGGGAGAACCCGAGGGACTGGCCAGCGCCAGGGGAAGGGGAAAGTGGGAGGAACAATGTGGGATCAGGAAAGCAGTGGGTAAACAGATCTCCACAGCTTGAATGCATGGTAGTACAGGACATCTTAAGGATACATTGGCACTAGGAAATATGCCAGAGATTCCCTGGCTGCTTCTGAAGAAGCTGCTACTGTGCTCACAGGGTGCTTTGTCTCTGTAGGGAGATCAATAGTGTATGTCTGTGCAAATCTCTGTCTGTGGCAATTAGCTTGGATTCTGGAAAAATTAGAGCTGGCATCATATTGCTTTGACTCCTCCAAGCAGCTTTTGGGTTCATTGCTAAATACGTATCCTTTTATTTGATTGAATTACAGCAAAACTACTGGAGCTAAACTGTTACCAACAGCTTGTTCACACCTGAACCACTGTAGCATAGCACTTCCCTTATCATAAAAGCAGAAACCTTATCATCAGCAGTTTCGCATGCATTTGGTACTAAGAAGAATATTTGGTTTTCATGGCACTGCTTGTCCATTTTATATTAAAAAGGCTTATACAGAGAATTTATTGCTGGATCTCTGTCCCCACAGCTCTAAAGCAAGGGTGCTTGCCTGACAGATCTGCACAGTGAGAAAATAGTTTCTGCTGCCTGTACTTGACTATCAGAACAGCTGTGTCTTAAGTTGCTATGGTTGTTAATATATCTAGTATTTGAATGGTCAAAGTGCTATTTTTATTTTAAATTCATGCTTTCTCTTGTCCAAGGCTGTATCATTAGAAGCACTAGCTCTTTTGGGGGCAGTGCTTTTGGGTTATTCTTTCTGTGTCTCCCTTCAACAGCTTGTGGAGCCAATACATTTGGCAAAACATGTGAAGAGACCTGTAAAGAAAATTACGGCTGCAGAAACTATATGTTCTGTCTGCCAGATCCATATGGTTGTTCTTGTGCCACGGGATGGATGGGACTGGAATGTGATAAAGGTATAGTAAAAACAAAAAAAAACCAGAATGGGGAGGGTGGTCCTTAATATTCTGCACACAGGAAATACAGAAGGGAACCAACAGAGGAGAATAATATACAGTATTTTTTACAGTCATCTAAAATGATTTTTTCAGTAATGAGATTGAAAAATAATGGAAGATATTTATAGTGCCTTTGCACTAACTGCAACATCTGTACTTGCAGAATGCAAACCTGGGTTCTATGGGTCAGATTGCAAACTCAAATGTAATTGTCACAATCGAGGAACATGCGACAGATTTAAGGGCTGCATCTGCTCCTTCGGATGGCATGGTCTGCAATGTGAAAAAAAAGGTAAAGTGAAGTAGTAAATATTTGTTTCCATTGTAACTGAAATAGATCTTACTGCTGGTACAGCATTACTGCTCCAGGCAGGTATTCTTGCTGCACCCACTGCTTTCCAGGGGCCCAGACACTTCTGTACAGCCTCATTGCAATACAGTGTTTTTAAGCCTCTAACCCATACGTCGAATTTATCAGGATGATATGCTAACATTTAATCTGATTTTGCTTTCCTTAGAGGTAGATTTTCAAGATTTACTCCGTAGGACCTGACTGATCTTAATCTCAATCCCTGACAGAAGCTGCACATCCAGCCTTTTGTATAATCACAATGTAGTTTACTATTACCTCCCTCTTATTTGTCTGCATACATTCCTATACCATGAGCTTCATGACCTGAAAGTGATGACTGAGACACTAAGACAACACCAGAGTTTAAAACTGCTCTGTCTCTCAGAGAGAAAGTTAAGTTTGCAAAGCGGAACATACCTTGTCTCATTGGATTCAGGCAAGGTGATCCATAAGATGCCCTCAGCATTTATTATTTTAGCTGGATAAATAAAGTGACAAATCCACTGCTGATTTGTGAAACTTAACAAGAACAAAAACAAATAGAGAAATAAGACTGTGATCCAACCAGCCAAACTATACTGTTGTGATCTGACTGGTCTTACAAACAGACAAAATGAAGAGCAAGTAGGTACTATAGGTCAGAACAAAATGTGTGCATGATTTTGCCATGGCTAGACTGTTTGTACTTAGAATGTCAGCAAGAAAGAGAGGAGAAGGGTCACAAAAAGAGAGAAGAGTGAACACAGGGCTTTTTCCTTCTCACATTATATATAAAATGATGTAAAAAACGTTGACTTTGCTAAGCATGATTCTGGCATATGCCCACTTGAGCGAAGGCAGAACCAGACACCCACACTACCTGCACACCTACTCCTGTCTTTTTAAATGTCTGTTTGAAGGGTGACATAGTACTATATATCTTCTGTAGGTTCAGCAGATCTTTCGCCTCAGATAGTAAACTTACTGGATCCTGTGGAGCTCAATTCTGGCGTCGAGTTCAAGCCATTTTGTATAGCAACTGGGATGCCACTTCCTAAATCTGAAGAATTCAAACTTTTGAAGCAAGATGGAACTGTCCTAAGGGTAGGCCCCTGATCAATTGCTTTCTGCTGTTTCTAAGCTTTATATTGACTTTATCTGTAGTGAATGCATACTATGGTTTTCAAGCATAATATGAAATTTTGATATTCTGGGATACCCCATGAACTTCTCAGCACATATGAGAATATAGAGTTAACCATTATAGATGCTTTTTATAGATATTGCTAAACTTAAAGTATCATTGGAATCCTCCAAAATGCTCTAATTTTTCAGGTCCTGTACATCTTTTGTCATTTCAGCCTGATGAAATTTCTACCAGTAATCATTCTGAAGCCATGTTTAGAATTAATCGAATCCTGCCTGGTGATACAGGAACTTGGGTTTGCAGTGTACAGACAGTAGCAGGAATGGCAGAGAAACCATTTCAAGTTACAGTCAAAGGTAAAAGCATGAATTTCTTCAAGTGTCTTTGTCTCTCTAATTTTAAACACAGTTTTATACTCTAGCATAGCTGAGCTTTCTGTTCTCTGCACTGCCGGAAAATGCCTGAATAAATATTTACAGTTGGAATATGAACAAAAACGAAAAGTAACATACTAATTATGTATATTGAAAGAATAAGTGTGATGATAAAGTTTAGAAAAACACTCAAAGTTTTTTTTTTTTTAAATGTCTTAGCTGTCAACTTTAGCATGTAAAGACCCATCTATTTTGTGAGAGTTTTGAAGAGCATCTTTTGTTTTCCTACAGATCTAGGAATAGCCAGAGTCTTACTGATACAGGGAGTTAAAAGGTTGTATTAAATGTTAATACTTGCATTCGTGTTCAGTTCCTCCTGTGCCACAGTTTGCCCCGAGGCTGACAGACAGAGGACATAATTTTCTCATAATTGATATCAATGCTGAGTTACACAATGGAGATGGACCTGTTGTGTCAACAAAACTTCTGTATAAGCCAGCAAAACGTTATCAGTCCTGGATGTCTGTGGAAGGTAAGAGGACATTGTTTAATTCCCTTAAAGACAAACTTCACCTACCAACTGAAACATCATGTGTTTCTGTTCTTGATTAGCCTCAAAAGACTCTACAGTGCATAGAAGTTAAACCTTTCGTGACTGGATGTGTGACTGTTTATCACTACACATAATGTTCTTGTGGATGTGTTACACCAACAGTAGTCAAAATTGTATATTCAGTTTAGGAAGAAAAGATTTTCCCCTTCTTCCTTAAGATTAAGTGTCCTCAGTATTGGGCCCATCTGTTTTAAACTCCCATGTAAACAGAAGGTTTTCAAAAGCAGTGGGCAGTATGGAGACATGCTGGGGCATCTACCATGTTGTGTTGTGTTCATTGTGCCCCTGGTGAAAAAAATAACTTATCAAAATATTTATCAGTGACAGTATGGGCAAAATGAAACCTGCTTATGAGACCTCCTCCAGCTGTGCTTTCATATTTTATGCCTGGCCTAAAATACTGCAGGAGACATTACAGAAACTTTAACAACTGCTGTTACTAAATCAGTATAACCCAAGATCTGTGTACAGAAAGAACACTATAGTTTTGTCTTGAAAAAAAGGGCAGATGAAGCAACTTTTGGGCTGGGTTGAAACTCAACTTAAAAATAATTATTTTATACTTCTAATTAGTTTATCCTAGTGAATCAAGAGCAACAACAAAAAAAGGAGCCTGAGTATCTTACCTCATATTTTCCAAACATTTTCTTCCATAACATATTTCAACATGGGCCATGGCTTTACTTTCTTTTGACTTTTGTTGTCAGTAAAAGGCACAACTAAAAGACTGGACAATCTGGAACCCAAAACAGAGTATCAGTTCTGTGTTCAGCTGAGTCGGCAAGGAGAAGGTGGGGAAGGCCATCCTGGACCACAGGCCAGCTTCTCAACAGCTGCGCTTGGTAAGTCACCACCGTGGCTTCTCACAAATGGGGTGTTTCAGCTGTTCTTCTCTGCAGTCTGTTCCCTGATCTCTGCCAGAACACTTTCACTTGAGCAAAGAAGGCTGCACCTGAAAACTTTGTAGACTCTTTCAGAAGAATATCAGGCAAAGGGATATTTAAAAAAAAAAAAAAGGAAGGAAAGGAAAGGATTAAACCAAATCATGAAACAAAGGTGAAGAAAACCAGCAAAAGGCAGAGCTATTATTTTCCCTGATTTAGAGATGAGGGATCTGGGTAAGGAAAATTTATGTATTTTGGCTGGCTATGCAGCAGAGTTAGAGATAAAAATCACTTTTTTGCAGTCCTTCCTCTTAGTGTTAGATCAATTTACTTTAAAAATGAAGATGTTGTAACAAGCAGGAAAGTTTTTAGTCCACTGAGGATAGAGCCCAAACTGAATACAGACATACAGAATAAATGAGGATTGCACCAGGACCAATCTAGCAAGACAACACCAGTTGGCTTCTCACATCTAAAAGGTGCATCTGCAACACCAACTCATTGAAGACACCCTTTTGTTGGCACATCAGCTGTTGATAAGATACTGTGGGACTATCACCACCTCTTAGTGTAACTTCTGCCAAATTATGTGGGATGGCTGAGAGAATTACCCCGTGTCACCCCAAGCTGGGGCAAGTGGTTGGGAATAACAGGTACCCCTATTTTAGCTTAGATACCAGACATGAAATGTTGTTCCCTGTTTCACTGTGGCTTTTCCAAGGTCTTCCTCCACCAGAAGGTATCACTCTCTTTCCAAAAAGTATGACATCACTGAATTTGTCATGGCATCCTTTAACACTGAGGACAGAGGATGATATTCGTGTTGAAGTGGAAAGGAAGAGTGTGAATGACAACGGTGACGAGAGCAGTGTTATTACTCAAGTGCCAGGAAATATGTCCACCTTGATCATTAAAGATCTTGAGCCTAGACAGCAATACATGTGCAGGGTACGGGTGAACACCAGGTCTCAAGGAGAATGGAGCAACTATCTGTATGCATGGACTTTCAGTGACAGTAAGTGCTGATTCACATCCTTCTGTTTAATTCATGTTACCCCCAGTGATCAGACTAATTGTCACTTGATGACTACATGAAATGTAATCCTTTCTTTTGGTAACACTTAGTTCCTGATGATCACTTGTGGTTGTTATTGCTATTATTTGGAAAGCTCAGCTTCAAAGGAATTCTTCTGCTGGAAGTTGTCAGGAACTATTAATGTGTTGGGTTTTTTTTTAAATGGAGAAAAACAAGCTTGAGAATCTACATCTTCATTTCAGTGCAACTCATGCTTCTGACACAAGTAGCATTTTTTTCCTCCTCAGAATGATGAGCCATCAGAGTTCACTACTCCAAGCTCTTTTGTTACTCAGTTTGGCTATGATAATACAGAAATTGCCAGCACTTAAAGAAGAGAAGATACAGTGCAAGGTAAAACCCCTGTGAGCAAGGAGTAGTTAAGTGTACTGCACTGAAGACCACCCTTGAATTCCCTGAGTGTGAGCAGTGTGCTTTCATAACATCACAAGAGATGCCCTATCTGAACGAAGTACCATCTGAACAGCTGTCCATCTGAATGGCTGATGGGTGACACTGCCCTTACCACACACTGGAAAGATGGGCTTCTTCCTCCTTGCTGGTCATGTAAGGAGACCCACACTGAAATCCTACATGTATTAGTGGAAGTATTAAGGGCTGTCATGGGACTATCCACTTTCCTGAGCTCTGACACCAAACTGTATTGAGAAACACATTTTCCAGGAGCAGGTACTTAGCTTAGTATTCATGGCTGTGTCCACAAATGTAGCACTCACCCCCGCTGGTGGTTTTCTGATTAGATTTTTGGAAATGTTGGTACCAATCTCCTTTTTTTTCTAACAGCCTGACAGGTAATTGCTTCCTGAAGCAGTGAAAGTATGGGATATGGGAATTAAAAGGGAATGATGATTCATATATATATATATATATATATATATATATTCGTATAATAGAAGGAAATTAATCCTTTCTGCATTAATCTGAAAGCAAATATGGTATGCTTGCCTACAGCTCAGAGAATGTATCTTCATCCAAAGACAGTATATTGAATGCCACTCCGACCTCTGCTGGAAGTCTGGAATACTGCGACAAGGATCATACTGCACATCAAGCCCATAAAATTATTGCATTCAGTAACCATAGCTTATCAACATATTCTATTTAGCACAGCAGAAGCTCTGAGGAAAATGTTTTGTTCTCTGTGGAAAGGAGAAAGAGGTGGATGTACTCTCCAATGCCCTGTGTGTTTGTGTTTGTTCTCAGGAATCCCTCCTGCACCAAACAACATCAGGTTTTCCAATACCACAGATACATCCTCAGTCATATCTTGGACAGCTGCAGAGGGTCATTCCATCTCCTCCATCATCATCAGCTACAAAATTTATGGCAAGGCTGAGTACAACCACATCGATATTATCATAAAGAACACCAGCATTACTCAATATCACCTCAAGGGTCTTGAGCCAGATACTGTGTACCAGGTTCAGATTAATGCTCAGAACAACATTGGCTTGAGCAACCCGAACACATCATTTGAACTGAAGACTCTTCCAGAAACTAAAGGTTAGTTAATCCACCATACTGGATTTGCACAAACCAGGACAGGTTGTATAAACTAGCTAAGTTAGCTAAGACACAGTCATAATACTAATTTTTCAATCTGAGTTTTCATTTTGCTCTTAATTTTAACACACAACACAGAACCACCAGGATTTAATTCTTAGTCCATTGCATGGTATGGATGAAGTGACAACACGCACTATTTGTGTATATCCACTGGAAAGGGACCAGAGACTCAAAAATTAAAGGATCTGCATATAGAAAGACTATTAGATCACTAACAGAATGCGATCTCATCTCTGCTCTGACTGAATTCAACAGAATATGCAGGTGCTCATACATTTGAAATTCAGATCATCTGATTGGGAAACAAAGGGATGTCTTTAAACAGTTTACAAGACAGGAGTATTAAGTTACACATTGTTAATGTATTGCTGAATTCAGAATAAGCTGAAAATAATGATAAATTCTTATGTCCTTCTTCAACAGCTCCATATGAATCAAAAGGAGGCAAAATGTTGCTTATTGCTATCCTTGGCTCTGCAGGGATGACCTGTGTAACAATTCTCCTAGCCTTTCTCATCATGCTGCAGTTAAAGCGAGCCAACTTCCAGCGTCGAATGGCTCAGGCTTTCCAAAATGTGGTGGTAGGTTTCCAGTTTTATTGTGTCAGTTTGGTTATTAACTTTAGCTCATATTTTCCTGTTTTTTCTTCCAGTTTATTTTTCCTGTCTTTCCCAAACACTGTCTTCTCTTTATGCGTGCAGTTAGCACTGTTGTAAAGCTTCTCTACTAGGGACCTCAAAGCTAAAGCAACCACAGTTACAAGATAGGAGGTAGAAATCTTGACTTGAAAAAAGTTGCAGACCATTTGCTGTGCTCCTTCTTCTGCCTTGTCACACTTGTGTATGACAAGTACCAAGCCAGACAGAAGAGAGGAGCCTGTTCTGCCTCTGTGAAGTTGTGCCTGATTTTGAAACTACCAAATGTTTAATGTTGTTTGTGAGCATCAGCAACTGCTAATACATACTCATCCATTTTCAACCTGGGGGCAGCACATCAGGGATCTATCAGTGACAACATTAGAGTTTTGGCTGTGAGTAAATTGCTGGAGGTTTTAACATCCCATGGAGGTATCTCTCTCTACACATGTATATATTTGTATCCTGCTGTAGTCTTTTAACCACTTTGCTTTCTCTGCCTTCAGAGGGGAACCCGTGGAGCAGAATGAAGTAGGACCAAAGAGTTCCTTCATATGTATCTGAATAGGTTGTTTCATAACCGGGGCAAGGGGCTCACCCAGGGGTCTCTATGATCAGTCTGCAGGGCACACAGAATAGCTTCATCTCCTAGTCCTAAAACTTTTCCCACAGCAGTATTTCATGAGAATGTGTAACTGAAGAGGAGATGTCTCCTTAAGTATGGAGAAAGATAATTTCCTTTCTCTTTTTATTTCCTTGCTTCTTCTTGCCTCACCTTTCCTATTGAGCCTATTGACCAACACAAGATTTAATTAAGCATAATACGAAATAAATCTCAAACCTAAGACCTAAAAAACTTAAAAGGTTTTGAGATCAATTTTATGACAGAATGTTTTTCCCATGTCCTTCATCTTCAAAAGGATCATAAAACTGTTCAGGACACCCAGGTCTAAAAGGTATTTATGCACAAATTAGAAGCATGATTAATTTTGTGAATCTGGGCAGAGCTGCTTGTTGTAGTTAGTGTCTAAAGTAGTGTGACTGTCTAGTGTACTCACTCTTGTGTATGTAAGAGATGGATTTGGCTCTGTGTGTGTGTGTGTGTGTGTGTGTAGATGAGTGAGCTCAGGTATTTGGGAAATGTATTCAGAGCATTGCTCAGTGAAGTAGAAATCACAGTTAATGTAATTTGCTTAACTCTGTTGCAGAGGGAAGAGCCAGCTCTGCAGTTTAACTCTGGTACTCTCACTCTGAGCAGAAAAGCCAAAAACAGTCCAGATCCTACTATTTATCCAGTTCTTGAATGGAATGACATAAAATTTCAAGATGTGATTGGGGAAGGTAACTTTGGGCAAGTCCTGAAAGCACGCATTAAGAAAGATGGCTTACGCATGGATGCTGCAATAAAAAGGATGAAAGGTAGTAAAGACCAGGGATTCTGTGACTAAAGAATTCTCCTGATTGTGTATTCCAGTGTTTCTCTGTCATACAAAATGCTCGGTAGCCCCCTTCTAAAGCAATAATAATTCAAAACAATAAATATTCAAAATTGCTAGTTAAATTGTATCAGGTGTCACTAGGCCAAGATTTGTCAACGACTGTATTTCTGCTGGTCAAAGTTAGTTTCTGTTTCTCCTCAGTGGTTGATATCATTAACTATAGTGTATTTTCAAATTCATAGATCAGTATGAGCTTCATGTGAGTTCATCTGCAAGGCGAAATGCATTGAATAAAGAGGAGCAGAGAACTAGTCTTGGTGCACAGCATTTGTTCATCTTGTTTACTTCAGCCATTCAGAGACAACTGTGTCCATGCATCTATAGATATACATATACCATGGGGATCATTAATTTTCTATTTATTCATTGAGCATGACAGCTACCTTCCAGAGGGAACTACAATATGAACAATACTGCAAGAATGTACATGTTTTATTGTAATTCACTAGATCATTATTTAGGCAAATTGAAAAACACTTTGAAGTGGGACGATTAATTTAAAAATAGCCAAGGTCTGCATACAGGCAGAAATAATCAACAGTACACAAAGGGAAGGATTGTTAAGCAGCTACTTTTCATAAGATCTGCTACAACATTTTACACTCTCAAGTAAGAAGGAGAGTGACAGGGTGTGTTAACATACTTCCTTTCTCTGAAGATAGCTTCTACAGACATTAGTTTCTCATTTCTTTTTTCCTCTTATTATATTTTTTCTGTAAATACTAATGTACCTTATAGTTTTTGTCTTTCTACTGGGGTTGAAATAGTAGTGGCCCAAGCAACTCAGAGTCATGATAATTGAAAAAAAAAAAAAAATTGTTATAAATTCACTTCAAAGGAAAACATCAATTAGTGCTGTTTTGATTTTCAGAGTATGCCTCAAAAGACGATCACAGAGATTTTGCCGGAGAACTTGAAGTTCTTTGTAAACTTGGTCATCATCCCAACATCATAAATCTTTTGGGAGCATGTGAACATAGGGGTAAGGTACTATTGAATACACATACTTTAAAAATCAGTTAAAAAAACTCTCTTACAATATAGCCCATATAGTCCAAAGAAACATTACCAGGTCTGTGTACAACATTTGTTAAAAGGTCAGATAAACATGTGTTTGGATCTACAAGCCCACATTATTGCTCCAGAAATGATGTTCAATACTAGCTCTAAATTCTTCTCTACTCCTAGAATTAGCCTGTTTGACATTTCCCTCCAGTCTGTTTTGTGTTTATTTCCTTCCAGTGTAAATTTCAGTGTAAATTTCCCAAGACTATTACTGACCATCTCTTTCTTTGTGATATGCTCACTATCTGATGTTTCGTTAGGATATCTTTACCTTGCTATTGAATATGCCCCCCATGGAAATTTACTGGACTTCCTTCGGAAAAGCAGAGTACTAGAGACAGACCCGGCATTTGCTATTGCCAACAGTACTGCATCTACACTTTCCTCTCAGCAGCTTCTGCATTTTGCAGCAGATGTTGCCAGAGGGATGGACTATTTGAGCCAGAAACAGGTCAGTCTTCAACTCTCTACCCACTGAAAGCATGGCAAATAATTTTCCAGGGAATATGCCCTATAATTAAATTAATTTTTAATTTTAGCTTCTATAGCACACACTTAATGAGATTTATTTTGTTGTCTCCACTTAAACCTATCAAATCCTATGTTATGGGGAATCATGGAAGAGGTATTAAAACTTAAAACGACATGGTAGTTAACTGCTCTCATTTTCAGATAAAGTTTAAAATGTTCTTGGTAGTGACATACCAAGCCAATTTCTTTCTCTATATAAAGTAATACATGTAAAACTAATTTATACTGACTTCCTAATTTTATTACATTATTATTATTACTGTTGTGGTTGTTATTACTATTTTTATTATTTTAGTTTATTCATAGAGATTTGGCAGCAAGAAACATCTTGGTTGGAGAAAATTATGTTGCAAAAATAGCTGACTTTGGCTTGTCAAGAGGTCAAGAAGTTTATGTTAAGAAGACCATGGTAAGGATCAAAACAAATGGATACAGTCTGTTTTCTTAATTTTGTTTTCTTATTTATTAATCTGTGTTATCATATGAACAAAAATGCAAACTTACAGGTATTACAGAACTGATTATTTAAATGCTATAATTAACATGGAAAATATGCATGTGTTTATTAATACACACATAAATACATCTACTTGTAATAAGTTCTATACCATGTTTATAATATACAATGTAATTTAAAATTATTTATATGAATATAAATGACAGTAAAATAGATGAGTCAAACTGGTATAATTCTATTGAAGGCCAAAGTTGGCAAGATGGTAATCAGGGATGTGTCAGATCTGAAGAGGAAGATCTGAAAGAGGAAGATATGTAATAAACATCATGTAGCTATAGACCAGAAATAGCACTGTGTTGTCAAGGCAACAAGATGGTCAGAGGCATCATCTTAAGTATTATTTACATTTCACCTTGATGCTGATTGGATAATTTTTTTATTAGCTTTCATGTGAACTTTTCCTTTGGGAAGCAAATCATATAGTTATAGGCTCATGGAATGACGTGTTTTGAAAGGGACTTCAAAGACCATGTGGTTCTAACCCCACCTTTCACTGCACTAGGCTATTCAGAGCCCCATCCAGCTTGGCCTTGAACAGTCCCACATCCACAACTTCTCTGGGCAACCTGTTCAGAGTCTCACCACTCTCACAGTAAAGAATTTCTTCTGTAAAACTGCACAAGTTTAATAAGTTTATTTATGTGATAAAGTTTACTTGCATAAAGTCAGTTTTCATTAAGGTAACACAGAACAATTGTTGGCATACAAATTGCAATAGGGCTGTACCAAGAACTGAAAAATAAACTTTTATTTAATAATTTCCAGGGACGGCTTCCAGTGCGATGGATGGCAATTGAATCTTTAAATTACAGTGTTTACACCACAAATAGTGATGTGTAAGTATGTGTTCAAGTGGCATTTTTAAAGCAAAGAAATATTTTTCTATATCAAGTAACATTTGGCAGCTGGCATGAGACATTCACTCAACTCAAAATACTCAGCAGTCTTGTCAGCATGAGTGAGAAGTGGAAGCAAAAAATGAAAACCATAACAAAAAAGTTACTTTTATTTCTTCATCAGGGTCTGATCAAGTTCTGTGTTCACAACCTACTTGGATGTGTCCCACTGCTTTAGCTGTATTTCTCTTTCAGAATGGGAGATCAGATGAATCTTTGGGAAACCCAGAGGAAGTTGGCATTTTATTTAGGAAACTAGAAATTGTATTTGGAAAAGCAATTCTTTAACTATGGTATTTTCTGTAAGTTCACAATCTGATAAAGGTCTTTGGTTGATTCAATGAATTAATTTTGCTAATTTTCCTGCTTTCTGATTCTACAAACCCCAGCATTATACAAAACTTTATAAAAAATGGAGAAAAACATATCACACTTCTCTGTGTTTCCTGAGTACTAGTAAAACTATCTACCATTTTAAACTATTAATTAATGTTATATTCTTGTTGCACTTCATAATATCCCTCTGTTGCAGATGGTCATATGGTGTCCTCTTATGGGAAATTGTTAGTTTAGGTAAGTATCTGAATTTTGTACTGCACAAATAAACAATCTGAGCCAAGGCAGCTCCATTCGCTCAGCCTTTCAAAAAATATTGCTTAAAAAAGCAGTATTTTTTCAATTTTCTTTCTGTTTTATTCTACTACATTTTATTTAGGTTCAGTATGCTTGGAAGTGCAATTGTCCAATTTTCAATTCAGGTACCATTTTAAATGAGAAAGAACCATAATGACCATGTATTCATTACGCTGTAAAACTCAGGCCATACCTAAATATAAACTCCAGCATATCATATGATATACAGACTAAATACAACATGTTTTGATTTTGGTGGGTGGCTTTCCCTCAGCTTTCCTCTGCATTTTAAATCAATACTTATATTTTAGTGATATTGCAGGGTGGGGGAGTAATTACCTCCTACTCCAGATATTCATGAAGAAAATTTTTGAACATTAAACTTAAAATAAAATTTAATTTCACCTGTATCCATCATGGTTGTGCTACAGTCTCGCACCACTCAAAATCACAGTGTTACATCTCCCTTGTGATTTGGCCTGGAAATGTGCCCATGGTCTGCTGGCCAGGAGATGCTACTGACTGAGGTGCACATTGCCTACCAGATTGATCACGAGCTCTGGATTTCTGATTTGTTCCTGACTTTCTTACTAAATGGGTTTGCATTAGATTTGGATGCAGTGTGGAAAATCAGGACTCTAAGCAACCAAATATCTGCAGAAAGGGGCAAAACCAGCTGACAGTAAGAGCTCCATGTATCCATACCAGATATTATTATGATGCTAATGAAGACTTGCCTAGTGGCATCAATGCTGTTGAAAAAACACTTCAAATACAGTCAAATCCAGGCCCTCAGACTTGTAGAGAAATTTAGGCCAGCCCCACAGATGAGAAAACCGACACTTAGTTTTATTTTTCTCTTCAATATTGTGCATCAAGCAGTAAGGAAGCATTAACAATAAAAATGTAGCTGCAAAATATTGCCTAATTTTGGATTAATTTAGCTGTTACTGTGTCAGTGATACCTTTCCATGTCTACTATGAAATTAAACTTTATTTTATTAAAACTCACTTCTGTTCATGACAATGGTTAAACTTAAGGTGGAACACCATATTGTGGAATGACATGTGCAGAACTATACGAAAAACTCCCTCAAGGCTACCGACTGGAAAAGCCTCTCAACTGTGATGATGAAGTGTGAGTATTGCCTCAGAAAAAACCCCCAAAAATGACACAACATCGGCTATAGAAAATACATGATTTCTACAAGGAGCTAATAAACATTTTTTTAAAATATAAAAACTACATTAAATATTTTAAAAGGAGCACAAAATATAAAACCTATGTTAAAAAAAATTAAAAGTACACAAGTCCTTTTGTGCACAACATGCACTGTTAATTTGCCATGAATATTTTCCCAGTCTCTCTGTTCTAGCCAGTTATCCTGTTCTTTACACAACATGCCAGGGTTTTAGCTCAAAGAGAGATTTTTGATTATTCCAGAGTAAAAAAAAGTTCTTTTCAGGCAGCAACCAACTATGCAAAATGTAATTTCAGCTATGTATAAATCCATTTTCCTCTGAAAAGTGGAATGTGCACAATCTTTAAATTATCATAAATTTTTAATTTTAACCTATGTATCTAAACTATCAAATGCTGGTGTCTGATTTTTGAAGGTATGACCTAATGAGACAGTGCTGGAAAGAGAAACCATATGAAAGACCATCATTTGCTCAGATACTGGTGTCACTGAACAGGATGCTAGAGGACAGGAAGGTAATAAATAAAACCTCAATTTCATATATATATGTATATATTTATAATGATATAAATAATTAGGCTGTGAATAACTTCAATATTATTTAGGGTTCTTGAGGTAATGCACCTTGCATCACATCTTCTCTGTTTATTTCCTTCCCAGACCTATGTGAATACTACCCTATACGAGAAATTTACTTATGCAGGCATTGATTGCTCCGCTGAAGAAGCTGCTTAAGATGGGACAAATCTTCATTCATCAATGATGTATTACAGAAAACCAAAATTCAATCTGCTGGAGCCCAAAATGTGATGTGCTGTGTAGAACTGTCTAGTTCTAACTATATATAATACAGCAATACTGTTTTACCACAGTTATGTGTGTGTATATCACACAGTAACCTCTGCCTTCACCGGCTGTAGAAGTGTATATACTGTCCAAAGCAGGTATAGACTGAAGTAATGAAATCTGTTGTTTCATATGCAGGGTTTTCTTTTTTCCTAGTCATGTAGATATAAAGTCTACATACATATTGTAATGCATTAGGTATTGTCATCTTAGATTTTTTTTTTTTTTGTATTTTCCAAGAGCTACTCATAGCAAAGTGGTAACTTATTGCAGTATTTCATATACATTTCACTGTGTTTGAAACAAAAATGCTAGGCAGTTGCAGTGCAACAATGGAAGTTGTAATCCAGTGTGCTCAACAAAGATAATTAAGACAGACTCCTATTTGAATGCAAAAGTCAGCTAGTAGAAATAATCTAGTCAAAAACTTTCTTGACACTTGTAAGATATAGGGCATGCTACTGCTCTTTCATTGCCTAGTGTGACTGTCAGTTTTTGCCCAATGCAAAATATACATATATTTTGAAGTGTTTAATGCTATCAGAGGCAGCCATACAGCAATTATCATGAAGTGTAGGATTGAGGAGCATAATACGTATTGTAAACCACATTTTTAAAACTGGCTTGGATATACATGAGACTTATTCAATTTGTATTTAATTTAATAATATCACTGCATAATTATAAATTCCTACCTATTATATACAAACAGGGCTTACTTACTTTTGTTCATTTTACCCTCTCATTCAGTCTGTAGTGTGGTATGGCCTCTTAAAAATATAGTAGTCAAATGCTTCAAAACACTGATATTTTGACCTGCCAGAAACATCCCTAGTCCTTAGGTAAAACAAACAGAGGCAGGATTGGCTTGAACTTCCAGTGTCAAGTGATGTACAAGGGATTTGGCGGATTTACCCCATCCAAATTTCACATATCAGTCAACTTTATGTTTTGCACATATGTTCCCCTCTTCCCCTTGACTTACCAGCTTGTAACTGTCCATCAGAACACAGTGACTTTCCAATTGGGGGCATCAAGTCATCCCCTAGGACTTGGAGAAAGATTCTTGAGAGAGCACAAGATTTCCCCTTCTGATTCTTACTTTGTGGATGGGTATGTGATTGGTTACAAGGTGGGGGTATCACAGTAACAGAGTATAGAGTAACATTAATGACATACACCAGACTGACTCAAATAGAAGCACCAAGAACCCTGTTAAAAGGGAATAAGCCAACAAACATGGGTGCTGAGATGACTTGTGTGGCCTTGAGATAGGCAGAACTTGCACTGCAGACCAGGTGCTAGATGTAAACTAGGAGTTTATTGTTGGGGATTAAAATAAGTTTACTTATAGAATATTAGAAATTAATTGTGTAGGTTTAAGTTTAATTGTAACTTGCTTTCAGCTTAGCATGAGAGGGCCCTGCTAAAAATGTAGTGTAGGTGAACTTTAAATGAACTCTGTTAGCATAATGGCTAAGTAGGGAAACAGAGAAAGACTGGTTATCTTCAGATAAGGGCTGAGACCCTGGAGGGCCCCAAGACTGCCCCAAGCTGGAAGATAAGAGCAGTTAATGGCACATGGAGAATCCAATGAGGTGTTAGGAGACACCAGACCAGAAATCACCATAGGAGTAAGAGGCGTGTGCAGGGTGAGGACTGCATGAAGGTTGATGCACAGACTGTAAGGGTGTAAAGCCACGGGGATTTCTTTGATAAGGGCCCCTCTCTGGTGGCACCCAGCTCAAACTGAAATAAACCAACTCTACCTTAGAACCCAGGGTCTGATCTCTTCTTTCACATTTATAAAGAGCACACAAATTCACTGGACCAAGGGACAACTCAAAAAAAAAAAAAAAAAGAAACAAATTCCACTATATTTTTCACAAGAGACTACTTGGGCAGTGATTTTTTAAGCATGGTATTGCATTTTGCAGTTAACCTACATTCCTACCAGGCAGTGAGATGAATAAGAATGTACCTCCAAGGGTGTTTTCTTGATTTCCAGGCAAAGCTGGCTAACAACGTCTGCTGGAACTGCTCCATTTTCTCTACAGAATTTTTCACAGGTACAAAGAGGTTCTTGTCTCGTACTCTCATATGTTTCTTACAACGTACAAGCAGACACAACAGACTATTCTGCTACTTGATGTGAACCTCTCCTTCTGTGGCAAATTTTTACATTGACCATTATGTCAGATAATTAAAGCATCAGAGAGTCATTCATCAACTCAATAGCTCTTAATACTGTCGGTGTTTTAAGTGCTTAAGTCTGAAAGACAATTAAGTCTCCTTATAAATAGTCGTCTTATATTCCTTTAATATTGTGACACATAATAATTTTCTGCATTTCTTCCCTGGACACATCAGTGAGCTATAGAGAACTGGCTGTAGTGAATATAAAGAAAGGAAGAAAAAACAGTTTAAACAGAATTTAGAACTTAGTAGACGGTGGTGGGAGGAAGTCATTCATGCAAAACGGGCAAGCCCCATCAAAAATGGGAGCTATGAGTGAGACACCAGGTGGACAGGCTAAAGATGGTAGGCTTAGGAAAAGAGAGAAACCGCAACTGTTCCAATGTTTGGAATCATTATTCCCTATTGTCCCAGTATTTATCCAGTTTTTGCCTCCTTTGTAAAAAGGTGTTGCTTGGGATCAATGGCAGCTTATTGCACCTGCAGAGCTGAGAGGCTTTTTCCCCAGCTGCGGTGCTACAGGCCAATTTAGCTGCATTACCTGACATGGAGATACACAGAGGGACCAGAAGCAATTGGCTTTGTGCCACTTAATCTCAAAGGTCAAAACGCTCAGCAGACACAGATGGAAGAGACTCGCACGCTCCCTGTTTGCTGGGCTGACACACACCTGGCCAGCACAGCTTTCCCTGATGGAGAATAACAGCAAGGGGCAGCTCCCTTCCACCCACGCAGCCCAGAGACCTGCAGGGCACCATCAGCACCTGGCTTCGTAAGAGAGCACTTCTGCTTTGATGGAAGGCAACAGCCAAATCCTCACTGACTTCAGTGGCAGCAGCAGCAGCAGCAGCAGTGCTGGCACCTGATCCCTCTGTCTGGGGCTGGGCTGGACAAAGGACGCACATGGCACACTGCCCCTGAAGGACATGACTTTGGAAACAACCCCGTCACTGTCTCCTGTTGTCTGCAGTAGGGTAGGGTCACACCAGCCTGAGGCACCGGGCAGCCTTCAATGCCTCCTGGGACTGCAGATGACAGGCCCTGGCCTCTGGGATGAAGCAGGTGGGGGAACTCGCTCTCCAGACTGAGCTTCCAGATTGAAAAGGCTGCCGTGGGCAGCCACCTCAAAGGGCAGACAAATGAGGCTCTCCTGCACTTCAGCTGTGCCAGCTACACAGACCTGGGTAGCAGCCGCCGAGCCCAGGGACAACAGAAGGCACACAGAGAGGGACACACCCAGTCAGGCACAGAGACTTTTGATGACTGCTGAGCCCCAGATGGCCCCCAAGCATGTTGTCACCCACCAGTCCTTCTCTCTTGACAAAGAGCAGGTCCAGCAGGTGCCTTCCCTCATTGGCTCCCTCACCAGCTGTGTCAAGGAGATCTCTGCCACACACTCCAGGGTGTTTGCTCTCCGCTTTCCTGTGCTTCCAGCAGATGTACCCACCTTCCCTGGTTCCACTTGCAGAGCCTCCTACCTATTGCCCATGGCCACCTGGGAAGTGGGAGCAGTCCCAGAGGAGACGTGCTGGCTGCACCGAGCAGGAACCAAAAGCCTCCTTGTGCACAGCTGAAAGCCTTTATCTCCACAGGAAGTTTTGGCTGCCCTGCTCTTTGGTTTTGGCTGGAAAGGCAACTGCACTTTCTTCCTCACACAGACATCCATGGCTGAGCAAAAAGTGGCCAGTGGCTGGTATTACAAAGGCAGTGTAGGAGTTGATAAAGGAAGGAGAACATTCCCAATTCCAAACCACACCAGAACGCTCATGGGAGGAACTTTCCATCTTAAAGAAAGAATGGACAATTCAGAAGTGAACGTAGCGCCGTATTCCCTGGGTGACCAGGAAGGAAATTTTCCCACAGGCTTGAGAGTTTATAGGATTTTTATTGAGTCCAACTCTGAGTGGGCATTGGAGAAAGTAATCCTGAAGTGGTCCTGATCATCTCCTCCATGTCCTTGCTTGCTTCACTGCAAGTTTCCTTTGTTTTCTTTTAAAAAGCACCTCGACTGGAGATTTATATGTTGGGGGCCCGTGTGATTTGTAGAAGCAATAGTAGAAATAAGAGCAGTCATAAAAGCAACCAGGATGGAACCAGCCCCAGAGCAAATCAATTTCCCTGAAGTATTTTGTCTCCAATGGCTGGTGACAAGCCAGGAGCCTAAAGGCAATCTAGGAAGCCTTAACTTGTCTGATCAGTTTGGCCACACTAGAACACACACGTTCACTGGGTCTTTTGCTGGGTTGCAGCCTTCTGCTGCTCGCGAAACAATCCCTGCTTTTACTGTAGAGGGAAGCTCAGGCAAAGCCCACCCACTCCCAGCTGCCCTCAAAAGGAAAAAGGAATGGCCCAGGTGCTCCCTCACTGCCTGTGCCAAGCACAACAACTTCTGTCAGGAGTTCAAAATGTCTCTCAGACACCAGAGTGAGGAGGAACGTGTGCTACAGCTCATGCTGAGGCACACACACAGTACCCTGCTCAATTGGACAAGGAATGCACAGGACATACTCAGCAGCTTCAGGCACCTCCTTACAGCCTACCAGCCAGCCCTCTCCCACAGCCCTAGCCTGGCTCTGCTGGTGGCTGCCTGTGGGAACTCCCCCTCCTTCTGAGACACAGCTCTGGGCTCCCCCTTCTCTCCAGGCCTGCAGTGCCATTCCTGCCTTCACCAAATCTGCACTCTAGCAGCCTCTCACCTGAGAGGCCCTGTCCCTCGTGGCACAAAGGTCTCTCCAGCACTGTTTACCAAGGGCCAGCTAAGAGGCAATCCCACCCAGACAGACAGTGTCCAGACAAGCAGCACTCATACAGAACCCAGAGGAGTCCAAAGCAACACACAAACTCTTTTCCCCACTCTTTGTCTCTTGACTGGCTCTGCTTCGTATCTTTTATTGTTCAGGTTGCACGATGATAACTTCCTGCTTCATCTCAAGCAGTCTTTTCTCCTGCTCCCTCTGTACCTCTGCCAGGAAGTTTTCCTGTTGTGCCAGCAGCTGCTGCACCTCCCAACGCTGCCCTTCCAGCTCACTTGCCTGAGGAGTGGAGGAGAACATGAAGTCCCAGCCAAGCTTCCCAAATAAACAATGGAAGCTTCATCCCTCCCACAATCCCCTACCTGAAGAGTGCACAGCAGTGGCTTTGTGCCCTCCAGCAATGTTGTCCTAACCAGAAGCCTAGAAGGAGTGTCAGCACGTAGAAGGAAAGGATGTGCCACCTTCTTTCCCCGCTCTGATGGCTGCCTGTTTCCTGGCCCCTCTCTCCTCAGGATTTCTGGCTGTTCTTAGAGGTTGTCAAAGTGCTGAAGTGGTCCTTGTCATCTCCTCTGCTTCCTGCAGTACTTTGCTGCAGGGATGACAGCAGTCAGGCTGTCAGAAGAGGCTGAAGAGAGGCTGTGCTGATTTGAGAAATGTATGCTGCCCAAAGGGAAAAGGAAATCAAACAGAACAAATTAAAAGACACAAAGGAAAAAGGAACCAAACTCAGTTCCTAACAGGGTCAAGCTGGATTCCTCTAGCTCCCAGAAAGGCACAGACATAGCACTGAGAGCACCATCAGCACATCTGCCTTCATGACCAGGACACTGCTGTCACAGGCAAACATGGCCCATAACCACACTAGTCCATTCCTCAAGGTGTCAGCACTTGCTGGGATTTTTGTCCTGACAGCACTGGGGGATTGCTGCTTGCTGTCCAAAGGATTTGTTCCTTTCAGGAAACTCAAGCGACTTATTCAAGTTCTTCTTTTCCACAGGCATGGGCTATCTGAATGTCCAAAAGAGATGTGGGGCATAAGCCATTCCTCAAGAGACTCCCAAGAGCTCTGAAAATTATTGATCCCATGTGTTGTTCTCAGGACCACTGGACACAGAGGTTTTCAGCAGCGAGCTGGGAGCAGGGACACAAGCGGCAGAGCACAGATGAACTCAGCCTGGCTCACAGGGAGCACTGTCTGCCTTGGCACCCCCTGCCTCTCCTGGGCTGGCTGGCATCTTCCTTCTCAGCAGGGACAGCCAGGGAAGTGGCCCTGTCAGCAGCTCCCTGTCTGCCACAAAACCTGGCAGCAAACCTGCAGTGGTTCTCTTCTTACTTGACTGAGCCAGGTAACAAACGGTGCTGGCACAAATCCTGCTCAGCTGGCCCTGTTTGGTGGGCAGAAACCTCAAGAGTGGGGCAGGAGGGACAAGCTGGGTGCCCTCGGATGCTCACAGTCAGCCCCCCCCATAGCCCCCGCCTTCCCGTGGCCAAATTTTGGACTGCTTGCCTGGATGTGTTTTCACCAGGTTCCTCCACCACCACCACAATTTCAGGGCTCTGTACTCAGCAGCATTCTACTGCAGTTGTTTTGCCACAAGGTGAAGATGAGTGCACTACTAAAATACAAAACAGGGCCACAGGAATGATCAGAGGGTAGAACACCTCTCCTCTGAGGAACAGGTGTGAGAGTTGGGGTTGTCCAACTTGGAGAAGGTCCCAGGGAGATCTCTTTGCCACCTTTAAATACTTCAAATGGGGCTTGTAAGAAAGATGGGGATGCATGTTTTTAGCAGCACCAGCTGCAAAACAGTGAGGGGAAATGGCTTTAAAAATGGTTTGAAAAGAGGGTAGATTCAGATTGGCTCTAAGGAAGAAACTGTTTACAAGGGGAGGGCTGAAACACCGGCTCAGGTTGCCCAGAGAGCTGGGAGGTGCCCCACCCCCAGCAACATTCAAGGTCAGGTTGGATGAGGCTCTGAGCAGCCTGATTGACTGGAAGATGCTCCTGATCACTGCTGGGATGGTTGGAGCTGGAGACCTTTCAAGATGCCTTCCAACCTAAACTATTGTATGATTCTACTAATTTTCATTTGAAAAGCTCTGAGATTGGCAATAATACGAGTGGGGGCCATCTGATGCTTTGGAGTTTAGTGGGTGAGAAACCTGTTACATTATTTTAGCTGCAGCCACTGTGCATTTTGCCTCCAGAAGATCCCTGGCAGACCCTCACCTATCCTCGTCCATGTGCAAATAGGAGTTCAAAAAATCATGGAACACAAGGAGCTGCTTCTGCATCTTTGCTGTTTCTTCTCTAGCTTTGAGACTCAGTGCCTAGAGAAAAAGTAAACCTGAGACTCTACCTGCTTCTTTCATATCCATATCTGCTCACTTAGACCCCATTTTTTAAGCTCCAGTCTGCAGTGTCAGTTTCTTCCCTTGCCAAGACCTAGAGGGGATTTTTCTACACCAAAAACTGACCCCAATGTAGCCACAGCTCTTCAACATCCAGAGGATCTTGTCTGATTTTATTGGCTGACCTAGTTAGTAGGAACTATGTCATCAAAAGCACATTTTGCTTCTTTGAGGATTGACACTAGCTTTACAGCTATTTTAAAGATTGAGTAACTATGTTATTTCCAAGGATTGATATTTAAAATGCACCTCTGCAGTACTCACTGGCCCCTGAAGTACAGCTTTCATATTTTAGCACAAAGCTCATCAAAAATATCTTCCTCAAATCTTTATCTTTGTCAGAAAAATAGTAACGAGATGAAAAAAAAAGGAAATCCGACAGCTGGTTTCTTGGATAAAGAAACAGAGATACTTGGAACTTCATGTTCAACACAGACACACTCAGTTTTTTGCACAAATATAATGAGATGAAAATGCACAACTGGGCAGATTGGAGTCACCTGCAACTGTGTGTTTCAGCAGTCTCCAAATTCTCTATCAGCCTCACTTATGTGGACTTTGTCCTCACCTGTTATTTTTGCTTGAGTGTAGATACATCTCTTTCAAACATGTTTGTGATTACAAAGTTTTTTGTTCAAAGACGTAACTGTTTCAAAACCTAATATTTTTTTGTTAAGACAATTAAGAGTGTAGACTCTTCATAATTTTTGGTATGGTTAACTTCTAGCCTAGTTGAAGTGAAAAAAGAGCAAATAATCGAGATCTGAAGTGACAAGGTCTCACATAAGTAAATGATATGGCTCCCTCTGCTGACTACAGAAAGACAAGTCAGATTTTTACAAGGTAAACTAAAAAAAAAACCCGAGAGAAAGGAGAGTCACAGAACAAAAATATGAATAAAATCCAGCATCTGAGAAACAACATAGTTATATTAGGACAATAGAAATCCATAGTTTGCAAATATTTATTTAATCAGTACTTTCATTAGCTGAATTACTGTTGACTCACTTTATACGCGTAAGAAATATTTTTAAAGTTGACAGAATAATGCAAAGATGAGAAGGAAGAGCATTTCTGGTGTGGCACATTTGGATCCAGTCTGCAGCCCTTGGCAATTCAGTAAAATGGCTTTTCACTCAGTGAAATGGACTATGATTCTACAGCCATCTCTGTTTCCAGAGGCATTCACTTTTGGTTTTAACAGTCACTACTTTTCCAAACTTACACTAGGGCACGAGCACTTGAACTCTTTTTGGTGGAAAATATAACATCTTTTTTATCTTCACAGATGAGTGCATCTATCTCTGGAGGGAAATAAAGGTTTAACCTCTGACTGAGGTAGACTGAATTCAAGTGATAAATCCCTCACTCCAGAGGAGAGGAATGGCATGAGAGGCGAATGGCATGCAGTCATTTCCTACACAGTCATTCCAGGCAGTGCACAGACCTGTCCACGAGGAATTCATGCTAAAATTAAGCATAATGTGGTTTGCACTAAAGATTTGGATTCATATCCAAAACTTGACTGATTAATGAATAGGTGTATAAAGCAATGTTAAGAGCTACCAGTGTGTTTGTACTACAAGATATGAGCAAATGTGATTTTGAGCTGAGAGGCTGAGTTAGCAGAAATAGACACATGGTTAATGAGAGGCTGTGGAAATCTCCCCCCCCCGACCCCCCCCCAACATGACACTGAAGTTATTCAGACTGGTTATGTATAAATTTTTCTTCCATCCAGATAAAATTAAGAGGTATGTGTGCATCTGCATTATACAGATAATCTATAAAAGGTTTAATTTCAGGATACTAGTTCCTAGCTGTCTTGCAGTTGATCTACAAAAATCTAATTTTCTTATTATTTACTTTTCTCCTTTTACAACAGATCGCAGATTCTCTTCAATTTTCATTTTTCAACAAATAATTATATTGCCTGACATCTTAATGAATAAGCATTGCTAGAGGAACAAAGTTAATGAGATCTAGCCTCCTAATTTCCTGTCATGGTCTTTTTGAAAATGCTTTATGTTCCACACATAAATATATATTCTACTTAGGATTGTCTTCTCCTCTCTTTGCCCTCATTGAGTGCTCCAGAAGGGAACCACTGAGTGTACCAGAGCTAATACCTCCTGCTTGTGGACGATTTTCTTGGGCAAAATGACATCATTTTCTATGACTTCTTTTCTTGGTTTTTCCCAAAACAAGTACCAGAGGAGGATGTTACTAACAAGTCCCCACAAACACACACACAAAATCCCCAACAATAGCCCCAAAAAGCAAAGAAGAATACCCCAGAACAGAATAAAATATGAGGCACTTCATACTTGTCTAGGAACTAATTTCTCCTCATTAATTTCTTTCTATCAGTTACAGATTTAGGTTTTTAGTTAAAGCCAGCAAATGGAGTATGTTGCACTTCACTTGGAAAGAAAACAGATTTTTCTATGTCAAAACTAAATATATATATATATATGTGTAATTATTTCACAGCAACCTTAAGGAGTGGGAGTTCCAGTGCCATTTCTAACATGATTATTCCTTGCCACAGCTTTACTCTGAACAGAATTTTAGTAATTCACTTTTATGGGCTTGGGTTTGACATCCAAGAAAAAGGCTTACTGACTTTAGCCTACAGAGAGAACAAGACAAAATTATTCGGACATTTCCTGATTTTTTTTCCCTCCTAGACTAAGGACAGAAAGCCAAAGGCAGAGCAGCAGAGATGCTTAAGACAACGAAAGAAAACCAAACCAACCAAGCCAACCAACTAACCAAGAAAAAAAAAAAAGAAAAGAAACACAACCTGAAGAGCTTAAGTCTGTACAGTAAAACAACTATAGAAGTGACAGTTTTGTTTTCCTTTAGATATAAAATTACATGGGCAACAGCTGATATTTTTATTTTTATATAGGAACAAGAAGAGTAAACAAAAAATACTGTTTCAGAGTTTGGACTTGAAAATATTTAATCAGTAACAGTTTCCAGCTCTTTCACTAGGAAAAGTGAAATACCATATCTCTGTTTATCATCTTTTATTCTTTTATTGGTTCCAACAAAGACCTTTCTCATTCACTTACTTGTGGTGTGGGTTTCTCTGCTCTGTACATCTCTAAAGTCTTCTTTGCACTCAAACTTTTCACCTTTGTCTTCGGGGCATGCACAGTTACAGTGCTCTTCGGTCTATCTGGTTTTAACCAGCCTAAATTCTCTGTTTTGTGTCTAATTGGCTTTGGCCTGCCAATTTCTCATTAGTACTACCCTTATCTATCTCTAAAACTATACACCTGGTAAGTTTTTTTGGTTGTTTTTTTTTTTTCTCCTTTTTGTCTAATCTGCATTTAAGCAACTAGTTAACTAAATACTAGCCATTACATTGTATAAAAAGTCATTAATATTAGATTATATGGTTACCAAAAGTTAGGATTCAGGTTATATAAGCATTGGGCATTTTTGGCAGGCATTCTTCAGGGGCATCCAGGCATGTGCCCCACCAGCAAGTGGGGGTCATTCACAGCCAGATTGTGGAAGCTTTCTGTGCCCTGATCGGCTGTCAGGCGAAGCCTCCCCAGGGATAGGGCTCCCCATTCAACACGTGTACAGTCCCCATAGGAATCCTTTGCCTCATGTGTTACATATGTTGAGGCATAAATAAAAATCAGGTTGGTCCCTCCCAGAGAAGTTTTTTCATCCTTTTGAGTATGGCCCATCACTGGGCTAGCTGGATCAACTAATGAGCCTTTGGCTGTGCCCAGATGTGGGAAGTAGCCAACCTGTTAGAGCAAATGTTTTGAATGAATGCATTAGGTCCACCTTGAATCCTGCAAAACCACCTCCAAACTAAGAACAGGAAATGGCAGTGAAGTTCGGTCCCATTTGTCATTCCAGTCAGTGAATTAGTGAACAGCTCCAAGGAGGTCTTTATACCACTTGCTTTATAGAAGTCAATTTTTGAGCCATGAGTTTGATCTCAGGTGTGACTTTTGAGTTTTGTTATATTCCCATTACAGCAGTTTGATCACTTTTCAGAGACCAGTTTGGGTAATGGCAATTTGTGGAAATGCAAGAGCTCACAAATCAAAAGTAACAAAATAAAGACTTTTTTTCCCCAGCACCTGAAGTGGCAGTGTCAGAAAAAACAGCAGTACAGGCTGGCCTTCAACATTATACTCAAGGCCTGCAGAGTAAATCCATCAGCATTTTGCTCTTTTTTTCTCTGCTGTACTTTGTATTCTGGAATAGTTTTTTTCCCAATGGATTGGCATAAAAGATGATTCATGTAGGCCCATTGAATGAAATCAGCTTGTGAAATGCTGGTTGATTACAACAAAATGCTACGTCAAACTAAGGTAGCAATTTATTACAGTTTCTGCTAATCTGCAGGAGCATTCAGGTTGGTTGAGACAGAAACCCTGGCAGACACTCAGACAACCATACAGCAGTCAAATTCCATTTTCTGTGTGTTATTTGAAGCAGATATTTTGAGGGCAAGATATACATGCCAAAGCTCTGGATCATGCACTGGTGATACTAAAAGTTGATTTTTTCCCTTTAGTTCAACCTTCCTCCCATTTTTATAACTGTATGTCATGTCCAAGTAACTCTGAAGCACAGACTGGGCAAGTCTGATTTCATTGCCATGGATGATCATCTTAGAAGAAAAGTATCAGCAGATTGGCTGATCAAAGGGCTTTAAACACCACTACTGAAACACAACAGTACTCTTTGTGCAGTTTCCTTTTTTTTCTACTGATTTTCTTTTCTGCTAGGAAAATCTAGCACAGGGATGCTTAATGAAGTGTGTCCTGTCAGTGAGATCTGCTTATTTAAGGAAATCAGCTCTCTTTCCCAGGCACATGCACTCCCTCAGAAGTTTATTGACAAAATCATAGAACCATAGAATGGTTTGGGTTGGAAGGAACCATAAATGTCACCTAGTTCCATCCCCCCTGCCAAGGGCAGGGACACCTCCCTCTAGAGCAGGTTGCTCAGATCTCCATCCAGTCTCTCCTTGAACAACACTCCTGTTGTAACCTGTTCCAGTGCCTCAGCAAGATCACAGAACCTGCCCTCTTTCAGCTGAAAGTTATTATTCCTTGTCCTATCACTACATGTCCTTGTCAAAGGCTTTCTTGTAGGTCTCGTTTAGGTATTGCATACCACTTAGCTTGAGAAGGACAGATGCTGTGTATTAGATTATTAGGATTTTGTGTGTTTAAAGAGTATTTCAACTAGTAAATATCATTTGTCTCTTGACACTTGATCATGTCATAGCTCCCTAAAAATTTGGCAATCAGGTAGGTAGATTAATTTGCCATAGAATTTTTATGGGTGGGAGTTGCAACTGGGAGATCAGGTGACTTAATACTTGGACTTAACTGCAGGTCTTACATCTGTGTGTCCCTGAGGCTACTGGTAGCTAGGAGAAGTTTTAGGCTGCACTGTTAGTTTATTTCTCTGATAATTTTCTAAGATAAAGCCTCAGAAAGTTTAAACAGGTGGTGGAATAGTTTTCTTGATTTTGTTAACATAGCATAAAGTGTGCATATATTTAATTTACTAAACACTTGTGTTCTGGAAGCACAATGGAACAGTTTGTGGAAACATCTGATTTTTACAGCTTGAGACCAGGGGAAGCTGAAAGACAGAGACCATGAGTGAAGTGCACTCCAGCATGGCCTTTGAGACAAGGCTTGGATAATCACTCACTGCTAACTTTAGACCTATCTGCAGACTCAGGATGTCTTCCAGTCCTGGGCCAGAATTCTGTTACTATCACTGCATCCACTGATTCTCTTTTTCCTAATGAACATCGATGCCAGTGTGTAGAAAACAAATTGACAATTTGTCTAAAATGACAGCACCACTGAGCCAGAGACTACCAGCAATAAAGGAGGCAGCTTTGCTCAGTGTGTTCCAACACATTTTGATGTTTTGCTGCTCCATCTACATAAAGCTAGGTGTGTTCAGCAAGCTCCTTCCTTCATTTGGTGAAAGTGATGTCACTTTGTAGAAGCCAGTCTCTGGCCTTGGGACCTTTCAAGAACATGAACTGGTGGCTATTGCCAGTTGAAAGTCAGAAAGTAACATGAAACATGCTTAACACTGAAAAAAAAAAAAAGAGCTGTCCTGATTTGCAGAGCTGACTAGCCTCACAAGGTTTTGTAGTGCTCTAGGAGTACTATGTGATGCAGTTGATACATTATAAATGCCAAATATCCTAATTGGTCTGGTTTTGCTTTTGTGTTGTCGTGGGTTTGTTTTTAGACTTTCTGATGGATAGAACGTGATTACACCAAGGGAGCACTACTGTTTATGCACCTCCCCTCTTAACTACTGCCACCCTTTGTGCCATATTTATTACTAAATGGTTAGTAATTACCTATAGTATGGCTCTTAGGGGTGTGAGTAATGTGTGGCTTTCACACTGCCAGAATGGCTCCACTTCCCAAAATGCATGCAGCATGTGGGTGACACCTTCAGATGACCTGTCAGTTTACTTGAACTGCTCTAATTGCCATGACATATTAAACACAATCTAAGGTTTCAAACCATGAGTGCCATCTGCTCTGTGTCAGATATATTGTTTTCTAATCAGGAAGATCTGCTTGTCTTTCACCCCATCGCCTGCTGGATTTGCCTCACTTTTATGCTCCAAGGACTTTGAAGAGCAGTTTGGAATAGAAAAGGAAGGCTGAATCCTGCTTTGCTATCGTATTGAGCAGCAGCAGGAAAATATCATCCCCGTTACAGTGGCAATGACACAGCTGAGACAACTTGTGCAGTGCAGCAAGGCACGTGGGCTGCAATAGCCGGTGTCACTTCTGCTCTGCTCCTTTGCTTCTCGGCTGCTGCCGGGAGGGGCCTTCCAGTTGCTCAGCTTTCACTGCTATATGGAATCAGGACAGAGAAAATGAGGGAGGGAGGCATGCAACAATGTTGTATAGGAAAGGGTTTCCTACAGTGCTTTTCTCTGACAGAATAGGTCTCTTCTGACCTTGAAAGGGGAATTGTCACCAGCAGACTGAAAAGCCTCATCACTGCTGGACAGCCTAGATAGGCTGCTGTGGCAGGCCCACCACACCACTGGATTGGAGGCCTTAGTCCAATGCCACACTCAAAGCAGGGTCACTTTGAATAGGTTCTTCGTGTGTTTAACAGGAGTTTCCTGTACTTTGTGCCCAATTGCTTCTGACATTGGATACCACTAAGAAGAGTCTGATTGTTTTATTCACTCACCTCATTAAAAGTTTATACGTAGGGATAACATTCCTCATTGGCCTTCTACAGGCTGAATAGTCCCATCTCTTTCAGCTTCTCCTTGTGTGAGAGATACCCTGTCCATTCATCATCCTTGTGGCCCTTTTGTGCGCTCCTCCAGTCTGTACTGTCTCTTGTATTGATGAGCCCAGGAGCGGACTTAGCACTCCAGGCATGTCTCACCAGGGCTGATCACAGAGGAAAGATCAACCCTTGAACTGCTGGTAACACTCCTCTTAATGCAGTCCAGGAGGCTATGTGACATATTTGTCATGAGGGTAGATTACTGGGTCATGGTCAGCTTGGTGTCCACTGGGGCCCTGGGTCCTTCCCTGCCAAACTGCTTTCCAGCTGGGTAATGCCTGCATATACAGGCTGAGTCTGGTCCTCTCAATTGCAATTTCCATTTCCCTTTACTGAACTTCATGAGCTTTCTCTTGGCATTTTTCTATAAATTTTAAGGGCACTCTGAATGGTGGCACAGTCGTCTGGTGTACAGAGATGCACATGCTACCCTGCAAAACTTCCTGCTACCCTTGCCATTGAGCTTCTCTATTGTCAAGTTCCTTAGCTTCACTCAGCAGCTGTTTTCCAGTTACTCCCTTAGTCCCAGCATCTCTAATCTTCAGATCCTCCCCATGCCAGAGAGAGACACCCGAACTCCAGCATCAGCTTTCCTACTGGGTGTTGTCTCTACAGAGGCACTCTTAACCCGAATGCTCCTGCTCTCCTCGAGCTCCATACCTGACTCGAATTAGGTACAGGAGCTTTACATGTAATTATGCACATAGTTGTGGTTATCTGTGCTTTAGGGATGAGGACAAAGAGAACAATGCAGTGAGCTCCCAAGTGTGCACGCTGGAGATAGTTTCTACTGTCCAATTAGACCTCTTTTCCATCTGTGGCAGCCAAATTCTAACCGAGACTGTTCAGTTCTGCTTTTAGGAGACAAAACTTAGCCTTTAACTGGCTTGGTGCTACTTACACATCACTCCTGGATGCTCCTTGAAGTGTCTCATCAGGAGTCAGCTAAAGAACATGAGGAAGCCTGTGAGCTACCCAAGCTCAAAGATCTGACAGGCAAAAATGAGCAGGCCAGCTTAGATAATGCCTCATCTGATCCCATGGGGTTGCTGGGAGTCTGGCCAGTTTGTATCAGTATGACATTTGGTCAGATTTTCTTGGTGTCACACTGGTGAGAGTAGGACTGTGAAGCTGGTGCACTGGCAGTGATGGATCTCACTCACCTCTGAGTCCTGGGAGCCTGCCAGGGAATTCTACCCTGTGATATGAAAACCACATGCATTTTTCTTGCTGAAGAGTTACATGCCAAATAACTTCACAACACTTCTGCATTGTTATGTTTATTTTATTTATATTTGTATTCCATTGCTTCATCCATCATGATTGATTTGGAAAGTAAACTTTCCTTTTCTTTTAATGACTACAACAGCTAATGTTGGTCTCTCTTCCCATACAGTTGAACAATTATTTAATAACAAACAGAACTAAAAGAAGTCTGAGACAAATGTGACATCATTAAAAAAAATTAAGACACCAAACAGAGCTGATGCATGGAGGAAGAAAAGGAATCAATCACTTATTTCTTAGAAAGAGGCATTCCCTTAAAAATTACCAAAATTAAAAAAATGTATTTTATGGGAAAGAGCAGGGAGTGTACACATGCATAAGCTGATTCTTCCACATCCATATCCCCAAAAAGACAGACAGACAGACAGACACACATATGTGTATATATATGCACACATGCATATACACAGACACACATGTATTAGACTGGACAAGTAATTTATTTTTTTTCCCTGGGAGAAAATTATTATAACTTTTAATTATATTAATTACAACTGTCATTAAAACAGGAAAACTTACTAAAACACAGAATAGAAACTACTTTAAGAGCTCTAACATATTTGGCTAAACCTTGTAAATCACTGCCTGTTTAGCATAAAATACAAGAAAAAATCAACTTCGATAGTTTTTATTTAAATGTACACCACCACCAGGTTCTTAGTGCTGATTTGGCTTGCTTTGCCTTTGGGATAGTCCCATAATTATTAAAAATGTCTTTTATTAAAAATTTCTTCCAAGATATAGGAAAAAAAGTCTAAATACTGACCACTCGTCTATACTGGGTGACCCAGTGTTATCCCCTTTCTAAAGCCCATAGAGCATGCTTTACCATAGCATTCATATTCCCGTTTTACATGCAGTGACTCCAGTTTTGCTGCTCTTGCAGGTACCTCCTGCTCTCTTGCTTCTGTTCTTCTGAAGAGATGATAAAACAGCCAGCCCTCGATGGTCTGTCTTCAGAGGGCATAGGTGAGAGGTAGCCCTTCTGGACGCACAGAGGGAGCCGAGAAAGTTACTTTTTGTATCAGCACTGTCCTTGGGGAAGCAAAAGGAACACTGAAAGGCTGAAGGCTGGTTCTGAGACCTCACATGCAGAAAATGAGAAACCTCAAGAACACGCAGAAAAGGTAAAAATTGACAGGAAGGAGTAGATTTTTGTGAGGGGGCTCCAAAATGTGTAATTTATTTAACTCAAAGGTGCTAAAAGATCCTATTAGTCTGTTGTTAATAGAGACTTGACAAGAGCAGCTTCCCAATGACAAAGACGATCATTCTCTTTATCCTCTCCACAGACAGAATTTGTGATCACTGAGGACAATGTTCACTCACTGATTTTCTGCACATCTTGAGTTGTCTGTAGGTCCCTGTAGAGTTACACGTTACCTGTTTTACTCCTCTTTCCCTGCCTTGTTTGTAATGAATCCATTTATCAGGAGAATCAAGTAACTTGCCCAGTGTAAGTTTTGCTACTTAGAGCCTGAGTTCTTGGAGAAATAGTAAGTTCTTGGAGAACAGTAAGTTTCATAAGTTCCCAACTTCTCTCAAATCTGATAGAAATAATCAATTTCACTGTTGTGGATTAGTGAAAAAAACCCCACCCTTCAAAAGACCCTGTGACTCCATTGTTCATAAAATCTAAGGGAGGTTATGTTCAGATTCATTTCATATTACAGTTGTCACTAATCTATGTTCACACAAAGCAGAAGTTCATTACAGAATCTCTTATTACAGAGACAGACAATGAAAGCTCTTAAATCTTAAACCACTGAAGACAAGTTTGGTGTCATAGGAACCTTTCACACTCTGAAGTAATGCTGAATTTCAGTCAGTTGAAATGATTCCTCTATAAAAGCATTATAAAGTGCCTTGAAGCTTAACACAACAGCATCTCTAAAGGTAAGTATGAGGAAAAAAAAATAGGCAAGAAAAACACAACCTGATTGAAGAATTAGAAAGGTAATCAAAAAACCACAACAAAACAAAAAATCCAAACAATAACCTTTTCCCCCTCTCCTTCCCCTCACCTTTCCCAATCCCAGAACAATACGCAATGCTGGCATTATTAGGAACATACATAATAATAAGATCAGGTAGAAAAACCATTAACAACCAAAACACAATTCTGTTTGTGGCCCTGAGTTAATTATTGATGAAACTGGAATCCTTGATCACAGGATTCAAGAGGAAGCTGCCCTTCTCTCTCTATGGGAAGGGGTAAAATGATACTTTTATGTAGTGATGCCACATTCCAGACATTCATATTTGCTTGTCAGCTACCACAGAGTGGAACAGGAGAAACAGCTCATGGCATGAGATGGTCAGGTGGTGACTGAATAGCTGTGCTGCAAAAGCAGAGTACCTGTTGGGAGATATTCAGCAGAAGGCCACACCTTGCCATTTGGAAGAAAGAAACTGCATGTTCTTTCTGAAATAATAACCAAAACAAGTACACTTTTCAATCCTTTGCAGCTGGTTCATCTCCTTCATAATAACAGGCTTTTCCCGTTACAGGGACTTTGGCCAGGTCAAACACTAATCCTCTTGGGTTCAACTCTGCCTTTCACTCTTTTGCCTCATATAGTGTACCATACGAGGAAATGACACATAATGGGTTTGTGGGAAAAAAGAGTTTAAAAGAAAAGGAAAACACTACATCAGATAAGTTTTGCATTCACAAAATTAATGCATTCACAAAGGGGTAACTGAGAAAAAATTCTGCTTAATATTCAGACTGAACAACAGTGAAAAGTCTCAAAACAGCATATGGTAAAGTAGTGTAATAAAATGAAGAATAAATTATGCATAAAATACCACGTTTTTCAATTTGTGTAGTGAGTTTGATCTTCATACACAAAATTCCAGACATTTGCATCTTCATGTTAATCTTTCAAATACAGTGCTGCCCAGACTGAGAACACCAAACAGCAATTGTGCACTGTGGCAGTGGAATTCAAGAGCACTGCATTGGCTACAATTCCCATCTCAAACAGTGCCACAGCCCAGGCACTCTGGAGAATTTCAAGAAACCCTTCATAAGCAATTGAAGTTGTAATTCCAGGCAGTTGCCAGCTACATGAACCACCTCAAAGATGTCTTATTTTTCATCTTCTTTAAAATGAGGCAAGCTCAGAAGTAGCTGTGGCAATTAATTCCAGAAGCTAGTTACATCCTGCAGAAGTGCCAGCAGGACAGAAATCATCTGTGTGCACACTCCAATCCCCAAAGAATTAACCTGATTGCAAAGACTACCAAAGAAGGTAGGAACACTTAGGTCCATCCCCTTGAAAGCAAAGGATAATGCTGCTTGTGCAGTTCTAGAGATGCAAGCCCCCACCACAGATACACCAAATATTCACAGACAAAAGCACTTTTTCCCAGCAAGAATGTGATCACTGACATTTTACAAGCCCTGATTTAAGCAAGCAGGCAGGTAAATCAGAATGTGCTATACAACATTGAGCTAGAAAATACTTGCTGTTATTCTTTAGTATCTGCTACCCCTCTATTTGAAATGTTCCAATCACTGGATACTCCATGAGATTTTCTTCTATTGCTGTCTCAGAAGATGTAAACATACCTAATTTACTCGAGGAGAAGGCAGCAACAGAGTTCAGCACTTACTCAGAGAAAACTAACTTTTCACAATAACACAAGTGTGCAAAATTCATTACAAGGCACAGAATACATAGATGTGATCCACTTGATTCCCATTTATTCAGAAGTATTTCTCTTGTGGTACCTCTGTTAAAGATCACTTTCATTTTTTTTTTCCCCCAGAAGAAAGCCTCCTCAGGGCATATTTGGTGTAGAAGACTTGATTTACTGCAGTGGATCCTTCCAGGCTGTCCATACATGTGTTAATTAAGTTGGATTAAGTTCTGGAAAAAAATAGTGTGTCAGCCCAGTGTATAAAGCAAGTCACATTGCTGGGCACTGTTTAGCTGCAGCAGAGACCTTCAATGAATCCCTCCTGCTCTAACCTTTTACTACTCATCTTTACTGTATCTTCCTGCAAGTTACTCAAATTAAATTTCTTTTTCTCTGAAAGGATGAAACTTTAGGGTGGTTGAGAGGATCCTTTTCCTAAGAGGATAGAAAGATGAAATTACATGACAGATTGGTGTACTTCAGAGGGAACTTTGGGAAAATGACGACTTGTAGCTGGGTTTTTTATGTAATATACAGATACTGAGAACATTTGCTGTCAGTCACAGCATGAATTCAAGGAAAATACCTCAGCACTGCAGAGCTATATCTGGATCCCTGTTCATGTAGTTGAGATCAGAAACCCTCCCATTGTCATTATATTATGAGTCATAATGAAGCATGAACTGCCTGTTCAGCTGAAGGACATGGCTGTCTTCCCAGAAATACAAGGCTTGCTGGCATTTGGGAATGGTGGCCAAGCCTTGGGTGGCCTGGAGCAGGATAGGGGGCATTAAAGGCTAAGTCTTCTTTGATTCCAGAACCTCTTAATAGTCTGTTTCAGTTAGGAAAGAAAGCACATACCAAGAAACAAAAGAAAAAGAAAGCAAGATTGCAGATTTCATTTCAAAACAACCAGTCTGGAGGTCAGTCCAGGATTCTGAATTTCAGTAGAGCTTTAGCAGCAGGAGCGCTGTCTGCCATTGTTTGTGGTTGAAGAGGTTCTTATCCCTAATAAAGGAGCTAGAACTAATATGATTCTTCTTTTTCTCAATAATCCATGTTGCTCGGATGAGGTTCCTAGCCCCATATTTAGGGTTAACAACATTGACTCTGGAGAGACGCATTTGTGACAGTAACTGTGGTTCCAAACTTTCCTGCTTTCAGGTATTAACAAGCAGGCTCAGTCCATGAGGGCTGTCATGTTCTTGAACTCTGCAGTAGGAAGGAAATTGGATTTTGCTTTTCTTCAGTGGGTAGTTTTTAGTGACACATCCTGGTTGTCATCTCTTTCTGTAAAACAAGAAGGGGAAATAAAATTGCAAATGGAATTTGTGATAAAGGGTGCACAGGCCTCTTCATTGTTAATATTTCTGCAACTCTGCAAATCCATGTGGTTTTATACGGCACCACGTTTCTGCCCCTCTCTGTCACTTTCAAGGACAATGAATATAACTGGCCAGTAAAATATAGCATTTTGTCACTTTTGACAGCTTTAATAACCTAATAAATCCCTAGCCATGTCAGGTAAATGGTGCTACATCCCCCCACCTAAAGAAATAAATCAACTGCAAATGCCAGAAACCTTTTAATTTAATGTAAGAAAAAGGATTCAAATCATTCTCATTGAACCTGCAGCCAACGAGAGTCCTAGATATACCTTCTCTGCCTGGTTATTTCTGCCTACCTGCAGGCACAAAAGGGCACAGGAACACAAACCTTGAGGACTTGACCAGAGCTATGGCATTCATCTCTGGGATGGGGTTTTTGACCATTCACAGAATTCATAAAGAACTGGGGTTTGGGATCCACATAGGATTTTATATGATCTAATTTACAAGAACTCTGATACAAACTCTCTGGTAACTGGCTGCCCCATTTTATAAAACTTCATATTTCTCAGCAGATTTTCTGGAAAGGCAGTATCTGACCAACAGCCATCCACATATACCAGACTACACAACATTTACCTTGGAAAATCAATTGAGATTTACCAAGTTATCAGAAGTCTCTGAAAAATGTCTTAACTTGCTCGAATAATTTCTTATAATTTACAGAGTCATGAAGATCTAATGCAAACAGCTTCATGACAGTTTTGTAATTGTATTTTACTCTGTGTTTAACAGATTACTTTTCCACCTAAAATCCTACACATAATCATGGGACTTTTTCCTCCCTTTCTTCCAGACCTTTAACTAGTTTTTCTTTTTTGTATATTCATCTTCCATTACTTGTTATTTTTTTTGCCATGCATATAACAGAATGGAATGTTGTCATTTGTTACAAAGACAATGGTAATTAGTACAGGAATTTACACAGTAATATGTGATCTCCACAGTGATCTATACAGTAAGCTGAACTAATAGTGGCTTCTCCTCTAATTTATTAAAGGTGACAAAGGTGACTGTTCATGGAAAAATCTGTCTCCTTTTCTCCTTAAATATTTTGTGGGTGACTTTTTTGGGTTATTTTGGTTTTTACCTAAATGGTCGTAATTAGGTTTATTTCATTAGAGCAACAAACACCAAATGCAGAACTAAATATAATTCAGCACATTGTTAGACAGCTTCCTGCTGAAGATTAATTAGGTGTTAATGCATTTCAAGGCAGTTTTTATCTTTTCTGGCCCCTAATTTTACACATACTCAGTGTCTTCATGTTCCTAGTGCACTCCTTATAATCAAGGTTGATAGATCTGTGAGGTAAAACACTGCAACTTCCTTCTGCAACTGCTGCTGACAGTGATTTTCAGTCAGACTGTATCACCTTACCCTGTTATAAAAGCAGTCTGGGCAGTAATGTGTACCATATCAGAGCCATTGTAAAGTGGGCCACCCTCCTTCAGGCACAGTGGGAGGCAAACTGCAATAGCATCAGAGGTAGGAGTCTAGATATGGATAAATGCATCCAGGAAAAGGACAGAGTAAGAACTTAGATGATCTATGCATAAGATGTAAACTAGAGGGCTTTAAACCAGTTTGCCATGACAGCCATGAAGTATGAAACTGTCATGCCATTTCTAACCTCCCTGTAGAGGAAGAATTTATTTTTATAGCAATACAAGTTCTCCCCAAGCCTCTCACTCCCTGAATTTCAGATTTTTTAGCTTTTTTGTTTCACAGTTCCATCCACAGTCTTCTCCCTAGATCCTATTTCCCCACCCTGTCAGGAGAACATTGCTGCAAATGGCTCTGTAACTTTCTCCCTGCAAGGCCTTCTGTCCCAACAGCTGCTTGGGTATAGTTTTGGAAATCTCACCAAAGTTGTAAAGTCAGAAAAACATTTAACCTTAAAAAACATCGACATTTCTGATGCACAGAAACATTGTCTGTACTGATCTATATTGTTACTGGTAAATGAAGGACACACAAGTACAGTCACATTGCATTCCTCAACATATGTGCTTGAACTTTTACTGATTTCACCCAATAACAGTGAATCAGATGTGCTTCAAAAAAAGAAAAAGTCCATGATTCCTGTGATAGTGAATTGGTACAGGCTTTGTGGGACTGATTCACTTCTACTTGTTATTTTCTTAGAGGAATTTACAGTAGAGAAGAAAAACAACCAGGAAATGGTTTCTCAAAGAGACTGATATAATTATGATGCCGGCAAAGAAGAAGTTAGCATCACTCAAAATGCTGGTGAGAAGGAGGAAGGGTCATACCCACAGTGTCCAAATCTTGGCTGGCTGGCAGTACGAGGCATACTGTGGGCTGCAGAGCCTGCTGCTCAGCCTGGTACTGAGCAAGCTGCTCCTACTTGCCACTCTGCCCCCTCTGAGATATTCACCCTGAAAAATTAACCACCCACTCTTCACAGAGCCTGCTGGAATATCTCTCACTGATTCTGATGGGCACCAGAGAACTCAGCACAGAGTCCCCCCTCCATTTAACTCTGCAGAAGAGTCCCCCTCAAACCTCACTGAAGATCTGAACCTTAGTTACTCTGCCGCTGCATAGCAGGTGAGCACTGTCTCTAACAAAAAGCTGAATCTCCTTCAGGGTTTCCTGAGTCTTCTTGGGTTTGTTTGTGCTTCTCTGAAACTTCACTGCTCATTTTAAATTGGGAAAGGTGTAGAGGTATGTTCTTGACTAACAACTATCAATTAAAATCTCATAAGAGTATTTCCTGAACACAGCAAATGACAACTAGCTATCAACTGACTCTTCTGAGAAGGCAGGAAGGCTGGAAATGCTGACTCTTTGGCTTACAATACTGTGATTCCCAGTTCCAGCTGGGTACTGAATGAAATATAAAGGCCGGACAGACAAGAGAAATCAGAAAATCAAACACAGAGACACAGATAGGCACATTTAAAACTTTCAAAGTCTTTCCGTGCTCGTTAACAGAAACTCTACATACCAGAGCTTTTGATAGCAGATGTACTTTCTCTTGAAAATTAATTACAAGGCACTCCAGAGCATTAGTCTGTATTGCTAGATTCAGACTTGTTCCTGCTGTCAATTCTGGATTACACAGTCAATTCAAAAAAATGAAGGCAGAAGTAAACACTGTTGTTCAAATCCAAAATCCAAACCAGAAGCCCGGACCCATTCGATGTGTTGAACGTGCCTGAAACCAGTAACTGAGGACAACTTAACACAGAACTCACCTCTACGGAAGATAAAGAGAAACATTCTTTGTCAAGTCCTTGAAGTATTTACTTACTAGCTGGAGTTAGTGCTGATAAGCCACTCTGTAAGCATCAGGAATCTATTTGTTTTGTTAGTATGTGTGATTTCATGGAAGGACACATTCCTGAATACTTTTCAGGGAGTACCAAGTTGATTTCACAGATGAAGAGAAAAAGGAAACATTCAAAAAGTTAATAAATATTTATATCTGAAGAATGTCTGGTCCTCTCCCCTCCATAATGCTCAAACATAAATTTCAGATACATGCAGCACATAAATCTACACCTGACTATTTTAATTTTTACTCCTCAGTTCACCTTTAAATGCAACAGGAGAATGGAAAAAATGCACCATAGCCAGGAATAGTTGAGGAAATCTCTTACCAAATTTACCTGTGGTAAGATGTTGATTGCATCTGAATGGGTTACAAGAAGAATTGGTTCCCCTTAAACAATTAAGTTCTTCTAAGAAACCTGTGTTTCTGTGCTTATGCATGTAAAATATGGAGCTGGCAAAACACAAGGCCCCTTCAAACAAACACCACCTTTATACCAGTATATAATAGAAGCCAGAGGCCTGTCCTTTGTAAAAGCTGATGAGAAAGCAGATGAAGTGAACAAACAATATCGATAATAGTATTCTGTAAGAATACCAGAAAAAATAATAAATGCCATTATGAGCTTCGGTAAAACCAGTGCTGTTTTAAGGACTCATATCCTCCTTCAGTGCCTGGGTCCCATCCTCACTTCCAATTCCCCAAACTGAAGCAAATCATGGCTTAACATTCCCTCTCTTCAGCTCCTCCTTCTGCCAGTTAGCAAGCCTAAGGATGATGTGGAAACATCTTGTTTTACCTTTTACAACTGTTTTAAACATAGTGAGGTTTTAAAGTGTATATACAAGTGTGTCAGCAGAAAAGTGGATAGAGGAAGAGTATTACCTGCTGACAGGTGGGGATACCTTGTCTGGGGGCACCCATCAGCCTGGAAGACCTGACCAAGTGGCCAAGAGCAAGGACATACCAGCAGCAGGCACCATGCCAAATCCACTTACTGACTTAAAGAAAACAACCTTCCACAGGAAGCTACTCTTGTCTCCAAATACTGCAACCAAAAAAAAAAAAAAAAAACCAAACCAAAAACCCATTGCCCACCATTAACCACATTCGTACAGGTAAGGAAGTTGCAATCCATTCAACTCTCCTGTGAAACAATACATAGTGCTGGGCAGAAAGGTGATACACACACAGCTCTTCTGATCTGAGGTTCATGACTAGAAGGCTCTGCTGAGCAGACACAGGCATCACTGGGACACACCTTTCTCCTTCCTACTCTCATGGGCAGAAAAGCAGGCCACAGCAACAGAGAATGCTATATATACACAGAGAGGCCCAATTATGCACCAGTGCAGCTCACTGTCTCTTTGTAGTTCAAATCACAACTGCAGAATAAGCAGATGAAGAAGAGAAATACCTGTTCTTCAGAGCACTAATCACATGCATAAAAAATGATGAATGACATAGCTAAAAAGCTATGACACCTGCAGCTTTATCTTGCTGCTTTCTTCAAAAACCTTTCAATAGTTAACAAATAATTAACATGTGGACAAGGCTCTTTGTATCCTGATGACAAAAGAGGCTGTTTAACATGTAATAGCACCAATCATGAGATCTATGATCCTGTGCTGCACAACTAATCTATATTCAGACTGCTGACTGATCAGGATAGGAAGGCTCAACGCAGAATTGTAGCAGTAAAGTCATCTACAAAACTCTTTTTCTTTAAAATGGAACTTTTAGCTAGAACCATACCCTGAATAGTCATTTAGAAAGTGTACTCTGCAAAGCTAGTAAAAAAAATTTGTCTGCTTCTTCAGTTGCCCCTCTCTCTGTATCCTGACTGAAAAAAAACCCTAATAGTCTGCTAATTGCTGTCCAGTGGGTATATTGATCATTCAGGTATTTCCTTTGTTAGGTTTCAGGATGTCTTCCACTTCAATGAGTCTCAATTATCATGATGCACAGCATTTAATTAATCTCTCAGACAATCTATTTGGCTTCAGGGTAGTTATTTTGAAGCTAAGGACAGGTTGACAGTAATCCTATTTGGTTCCTCCTGAATTTGTTTGGTGATGTTTGCAGGACACAGATAATACTCCTGTCTGCAAATGTAACCCCTTATCACTGATGACCAAGGTATTTTATCAACTGACTGCAAGCAGGAACAAGATCAGGAAATTACCCTGCCAAATACACCAGTGAGTAGGGTTAGACTCAGCTAGATAGAAAGAACATGCATTTGGATGATTGACTTCCTTGAAATCGTCTTATTTCAAGGAGGTATTTTCACCTTCTGCATGATTTTGTCTTCTGTAACTATAAAATAAAAGTTTGGTTTAGTGTATCTTACCCTACTAAATGGACTAGAAATGTGTTGCTTTCCACACTGAAGAAATGCAGAATGAATAACCAAACACTAAAACTATCTTTAGCATAACATTTTGCATAACATTTATCAGGGGACATGGTTAGTCTACTATGAACTACAATTTTGTTGCACATAGTAAGTATTTTGCATAAATGATTTTATACATTAACAGATCTAATTAAATGGGACAATAAATACATCTTTCCTCCTTTCTTTTTTTCTTTCACAGAACTTCTAAGTTCATGTGATATGAAAATTTCTTCTCCTTTGACAATTAGAAAAAGTAGACTTACTGTTTCTCAGTTTTCTGGTTCTTGTGGGCTTAGAGAGAATAACAGTCCAATCCAACACTCAAGAAAACGAATAGAGTCACTCAACACGTACTGTTCAAATTAAGAAAACGCACACTCCTAGTTAAGCAGTTTTTCTGAAATTTCTTCTTAATACTGTCTTCACAGTTGCCTTATGACAGCTAGACTACTGAAGTGACCTGCTAAGTGGTAAAGAAAGGAAATCATATGCATATTTTGAACAGTTAACCAAAATCTCACTAAGAAAATCCTTCTGGTTTTGAGTTCAGTGCAAGCAAAGCATCTGATGCCATAAAACTAGTCACTAAAAATATATGTGCCAGAAATTATATACTCAGAAAATCCAGCACAACAGTGCACCTTAAGGCTCTGCTTTCTTAGAGCATCAGAGTTGAGAATTCTATTTTTCAGCAATGTTAAGTCCTAGAGTTCTCAGTTTCCTTCTAATTTCCTCCAGGACTTGGAAAAGATGGCATTTACCTAAAACTGGCTTATTCTTTAGTTAGTGATCAGATCCATTTATTGAGAAATTATTACTGTTTGTACCATGTAAAGAAAATCCTGTTGGATATTATCACCATAACTGGACTGGGGGCAGGAAATGCTAGGTTGTCGGGGTTGGTTGATTTGTTTTTTGGATTTCTGAAAGAAAAGAATTACTGTTTTCTAGTTGGCAGTAGGGACTGAAGAAGTCTGAACAACGTTATGTGTTCCCTGCCATCCAGGCAACGCATACACAACACACTGGGAAGCCTGGAAGGATAAGCAGCCGGAAGTATCTTTAAAACAATGTGTTAATATTACTGTTGTCCTGCTTCTTCTAAGTGCTGTAACACAGGACGCCTTGAAAGCATCTGCACAGCTGTACTTTGATGGCAATGAGCAGCAGTATAAAAGTAAAACTGGGTAGCTATAAAGGATAGTGACAACAAGAACACAGTAACTATAATGAAATTAGTTCTCCTTTACTCTTGAGCTCAAACTGTCCTCTGATGACTGGCAAATAATTTGTATTTCAGACTCTACTGATTTGTGGATACCTTTGCTGCTTTCATGAACATTTTAAGTGGACATATGAAGAAAATGGACTGGAAAAGTGAAAATATTAATTTTCACCATAAACATAAAAAAATAACTAAGCAGACAAAGCAATATTTTGGAAAAAAACTCCAGTGAATTAAAAAAGGTATGCTTTCAATTTAAATATATGCTTGAAAATTTTGTCTGCATAAAAAGTCTCATTTAATCATCCTTTTTCACTCAGCTGTGCTTCATCTGAGTGTGCCTGTGTCAAAATGCCAGTATTTTGCCATGTTTTGCTAAACCTGCTACAGCTGAGTTTTCCACTGTGAGTACTGAATGGAGCTAGTGCCCAAAGTGTTGTTTATAATATTTCTATTACATCTATGGCATTTCTGGCAACGAACTGCCTAATGAGCAAACAATTTTGTGGTATATATAAAGATGCAGCACAGCTGCTAATTATTTAGTGAAAAGACATAAATTAGATGTGCAGCAGTAGCTACTTTGCCCTTGTGCACAGAGGCAGAGTGACAGACTTACAAAGATGGAGGACTGATACTTATCAGGTCTGTAACCCCAGAAAAACAAAAAGCATAAAAGAGAAATTCTAAAGTGTTCACCTGAGCACTATGTGACTACAGTACTGTTAGCTGGCCCATCCTGAAAAAGATGGGACTTGGAGGAACTCATGTGAAAACAGAGACTTCTCGACCTGGTATCTTGACTTCCATGCTATAATTACTTTTAAGCAGCTACAAATATTAGATGCAAATGTTTTCAGAAACCAGTCAGGCTAGATAGCCAATGGAAGTTTTTACACTGAGAATAATGAGGCAAGAAAATCTTAATGTCCTTGTTCATCCTGCAGATGAAATCCATGCTCATAGAGACAATTACTAGCTTCACCATTTTTATACATTAAGCTCCACTGATGGTCACCACTTCCAGCCCCAATTCTAGCCAGTTGCTACTGTGGCTGATAGTCTCTGCATCTAAATGAAATCAACATTTCAACAGTAAGCAGAACAGTGCATGTAAGCAATATCCTTCTCTATTTTTTGTCATTCAAGTGTAATTATTACTTTCTGTTCTTATGAAAATATATTTATAAAGACTACTTTCAGAAAAAGCTCAATGTTTACATAAGGTGTGATTTATAAAGAAAAAAAAACAACTTCAGAAGAATAAATGAAGCAGGTGACTATATTCTGCTGTCTATTATCCCTGGCCTCAGAAGAAAAATTTGCTACTATCAATAGTTCCCAGTTATTTAGGAATCTGCTGGGAAATTAACTGATTTGCATTGCTATCAAATTCCTAAGAGTGGAATAGACTGAGGTTCCCCTCCCACTGGCACTTTTAGTTTAAAGGCCTTCTCACCAGCTTGGCAAGCCTATGGCCAAAGATGCTCTTCCCCTCCTATGACAGATCATCACCCAGCAGACCAGGTTCCTCAAAGCTTGCTCACTTCCCATTTCCACCAGTGTAACTCCTAGAGCAACAGCAGAGCAAATCAGCAAACACCAAGTTAAGGAGCACCAAAAGGTTTGGTCTTCCCATTTCTTTTATATGTGGCAAGGATCCAGTTTGGTGCTGAAGGTAGGAGGTAGAACTACGAGCAAACTCTTCTCTTGGTACAACTCTTGTTTTGTGGCACCAGAGTACTTTGCAAACACTGTTAAATTCAGGCTCACAAGACTTCTGTCAAATGCTAAATATTTTTATATTTCACATAAGAAGAATGATGAAAAGACCTATTACCCAGAGATAGGCAAAAACCTACAACAAAAGTGGAAACAGAAAGCAAGTCTTTAACCAACAGATCACATAAAACTTACTTAGAAGAGGATGCTTTTTACTGGGCCTAACTGGAAGGGGTTTGGTGGCAGGGGGCTAGCAGGGTGGATTATTGTGGCAGGAGGTCATGTACTGTTCTGTGCCAGCCAGCTACTTCCATCTGCCCCTAACACTGCAATAAACCCACCATGTGCCAGAATTTCTATTAGAGAAGCACATGGTGCCTCTGTTCACAGATATTTAGGAGAGCAGCAGCTGTTAAGAGGACAGAACAAATGGTGGCACTGTTGGGATGTGGTTGGAGACATACTCTTGGAAGGAAGGGCCTTGTGCCAGAGCAGGCACAGCCCTGAAGGTGCACACTGAGCAGTGACACTGTGGAGGGACTGTGTCCCACAGTAAACCCACGCTGGGGTGGAGGAAGACAAGTAAGAAGCAAGAAGCAACAGACACCTTCCCAGGCTCCTGCACAGCCCCTCACTTCACCAAAGGGATTAGGACATCTGAACATAATATAGCATTCATTATCTGAACATAATATAGCAAACTCAAGATGAGTGGAGACCCACAAGCAGGGAGAAGTTTTTTACTGAATTAGAGCCTGGGGAAGAAAGATATTTCTTTGCCAACTGTTTTGTTTAATTGTCTTTTTTTCTCCTCAACACACAGATCAGTAATCAAAAGTTTTCTTAACTGGCAATAAATTAAGTAAATTCCATGAACCAAGATTATTTTGCTCATGATGTGCTTAAAAAGTTATATGGGATATTTCTTAAGTCCTAGATACTGTAAAATATATTTTCAGGGAAAAGGGATCACAGGAAGTAGAGGGGCTATACTTGCCGTAGCTGTGCTAATGTTTGAACAACAAATTCATGTGCTGAGGCAGCTGCAAAAAGACTCTCACTAAAAATTATGTTTAGATTCTGTCTTCAAAGTTTGACAAGCTGTCACCTACAAAGGCTGAGTGTGGGATGGAGGTAATAGGCACCCCTTTGCCTATGGTGTTTTGGCCACGGGCAGAGGCTCAGAAGTGAATTAAGGTGAACTACTGACAGTAGGAAATAAAGCTGGTCACACAGGGAGACAGCACAAAACAAATAACACATCTTAAATCTGTTTCCCCGTAGCCTCCCCATGGAGGGACACTTAAAAGGTCTTCTGAGAGCTCTCAAGGTGCTGCCTTGTCTGTCTGTTGGCTGCAGAAAAGAAATAATATGCTTTCAGACTTCTTTTTGCCTAAATTAACCAATTGGACATGTGGTTTTTTCCTCAGGACTCCCTGTGGGGTCAGTGACCATGTCAGTTTCCTTTTTTTGTCCCTATATAAAACAAGTCTACAAAAGACTCAGGAATCTGTCAAATTAACCTACTGATGGGTATGGGGAAATGATGTGTAGCATTTAAACTATAACCACCTCTTTGATTGCAGAAAGAACAAGTTATGCAACTCCCAGATGGGAGGGAGAACCCTGTTTGAATTATTTGCTTCACTTGATTTTATAACTGCTGCACTGGGTTGCAAAAGGCTGATAAAACCTATTTTAAACATGGAGCGTAAGTCCTGCAGACTAATATTATGATTCATCTACTGCCTACTTCTCCAATTATTCTCCCTTCTTAAATTTACGTTGATAAATCAGTTGTCTTCCCATTTATTAAAGCATGTGACGGTCTGTTTATTTAATCATTTCTTGGCCCATTTTTTAATTAAGGGAGATAATGCAGGCTCATTTCCTGTCATGGTGAACCTGGCAGTCCACAGGTTGTCCTCAACTACACATTAAAATTCAAGACTATTTATAATGCCTGCTTTGTTTAGCAACTCCTTCCCTACTTGCTCAGCTGCAGAGAGAAATAAAAGCATTTGTTTTCTGCAGTTCTACACTGCTGACACCCACCCAAGTCAAGGACGGGAAGAGGGAAGCAGCTGAAACATTTATTTGGGAGATAGTGAATCCCAGCAAAGTTAATAATCATACAACAATCCCAAGAATAATTTTGTGAAGGGAGGAATACAAAAGGAAAGCACACAGTAATTGGAGCACATTCCTATCTCGCTCTGCTGCTGGACTTGAGTAACCTCCTGCACCACTCTGGCCCCAAACTTTCATGTGTCAGCCTTGTGCAGGGGTATTGGTATCCACTAACTGCAGCATTAAATCATTCTTGTGCCCTCTGTATGCTAAAGCTCTTGTAACTCTCAATTCCTGTCTCTGAGACATTCTGATTTGTATCTTGCTTAAGAGTCAGCTTTAGCATTTAATAACTACAAGCTTACCTAGCATGACTAGTCTGGCAGAAAAAATTCTCTATTGTAGGGCTGCCTTCTATCCCTTAGGACATATTTTTACAGCATATTAAATTCTTCCATGCAGAAAAAAAACATAGATACATTTCAAGTGATCAATACATGCTAAATGAAGTGCCTTGCAAACTGTTGAAAACAAGGTGATACATTTTGTCTTACTTCACAGCCTCTCCTCCAGTCAGTGTATGTACAAGAATCACACCTGCAACAGCTCCAATTCCTGCAGAAATGCAGGCAAACATCACTTCACCACACTTTCAGAATTGTTTTGTATCAACTATACACAGCTGTGCAATGTGCCTTTATGTGAAACAACTAAAACATGATGTGGTCCTGGGTATCCTTTCTAGGTGACACAGGGATTTGGACTACAAGATCCACAGGTGCCAGCCAATACCTCAACTGTCCTTTGATTCCATGTAAAAAAAAAACAAAACAACAAAAAAACCAAAACCCAAGTGATTCCAACACTTCCTAACCGGCTGCATGATACAGTATATTCCAAACTCTGGAATTTCTCTATGGAGAAATGTCTGCCTGATCCCTTTTAAAGCTGACTAAACACCCACAGTGAGGATTTGAACTGCTTTCTGAATCGTCCCTTACTTTTCCTTCTCTGCTTACACATTTTTTTATTTGCATTTGCAATCAAATGCAAATTCATTTCTGGGCCCTTGCTACTGGAAACAATGAATTTAATTTTAATCTATTTCAGTCCACTAAGAAGTGTCTGGTTTTGTTAAACTGCTAATTATCTGAACCTCTGTCTCACTTCATCTATCTCACCTAGATTCAGAGCGTGGTCTGGATCTAACACACTCAATACCTTCACAAACACCTACTTAAAGACTTAAAAAACCTCACAATTCACCTTTATATAGATAACTGTTCCCTTCACGTGCATTTAGGTGACTGCTATGAGTTACTGCCATGCTGTTTTTGACCACTGAAAACAGAGAGAATAAAGTTATATACTAAATATATAGTAGAGGAAGAAGCAGAAGACAAATAAACTTCTGTTTTCAAATGCCACTATTTTCAACCTTGTATTTTCCCATACAAAGTACATTGCACTTTTCTCTTTCTACAGAGCCTATTGAGGATTTCACAAATAATGCAACAGAAGGAATGGGTCTATGCAGAGAGGCAGAATTCATCCCTTTAAATCGTCTACGTTGAATGACAGACCTTGTTCATATAGGAAACTCACTGCAAAAAGGATGAGAAGGACTTGGTGAAGGGAGGAGGAAAATTTCCTAGAGCTTTTGCCCAGACTCCACACTTACCAAAGGCTCTAGTTCTTTGCGGTCTATGAGATTGAGCTCTGTCACAAAATAATAGAAATGCTTGTAACAGGTGTTGACGTGCGCCTCAGCCCCCATAAGGATAATACGGTCGAAGTGATGGATGTAGACATGAACGAACACCCGAAAAAGCCGGCAGAGTATCTTCTTGCAGATCTGGAGGAAGTTCTTTGGAAAGGGAACACCTGTGAATACAGAAGGCAAGGCTGTCATAACCATCCTGTCATCCTCCCAAGACAAAAGCTTTACAGCAAAGTGTGAGATACAGAGCCCTTCTTAGATGTAACACCCACTCCTCCTGCTCATGTTACTCAACAGTGGCATTTCACAGCATCAAATTTAATAACAAATTTGAAATAACTGACAGAAGGACCCCTTTGCTTTCAACTTCTTCCCAATTACATGTACCAATCTGATTGCTCTTTAATAGAAAATCTCTTGAAGAGATACATGAACAGCTCTTTCAAAACACTTTTAAAGTTACACTACTTTAAAGTTACACTACTTTGGAGACTCCAAAGCAGCTGCAAAAGCACCATTTGCTAATAAATTGTCAGGAATCAATAATGGGACACCAATAATTTCTTCAGAACTGCTGTGTAAAAGACTGATCTTGCATGGAGTTATGTGCCACTATGCTGTCCCCAAAATCTTAAAGTCTCACCTCCTTCTATGATTATCTCTCAGACATAATGATTTTAGTGCCATACTCTGCTTTGTTGCACAGTCTCCTGATTTTATTGTTATCTAATTAATGTTTTAGTTGGATTTGAACCACATAGATGCAGCTATTGCTTCTTAAGAAATAAAGAAAACCTCACAGCCAACCAGTTCCATACTTCCTAAAAGCCCAGTTCATGCTCTGAACAAGAAAAACATTTATTATTGGCAGGAAGAAGGTGGAGATACTAAATTAAAACTGTTGCTAGCTTTTCAAGTTTTAGTCTCCTGCTAAATATCGCTCATCACTTGCGAGAGTGGTGAATTAATGAACAAATTGCCCGGTTTCACTGAGGGTGATGTGAGGTCATACAGAGAGAATTTCCATACCAAAACCAGATTTTTGATCACAGATTACATAAATTATCAACTGTGGCTGTAACTAGTCTGCTTTTGATCAACATAAACATGCACGTTATTTTGGAGTGCCTGGCAATGGAGGTACCAGGATACATCCACTGTGGATATGAACATTGCTGTGTCCATCAGCATGTGAGTAGGGAAGCACATCAGCCTGCAGAAGTATTCCTGAACTGCTTCTACATTTGCCATTGCTGAAGTGCAGATAATGTTGGGAAATGTGTTGAGTTTTTTTGGCCTGTACTGGGTTCACCAGAACCAAATCCTTTTGAAATAATTAAAGGATTGTAGAGATGCAGTGCTGCCCTTCTTATTCCTGATGTATAAACCAGGGATCAGAAAAATAGCTGCATCTATCAAAGCACAGCTACTTTATCTTCTTAAGAAATGTTTGCATTTTGTTGTCAAATCCATTCATTTAAATGCTAAAGCTATTATGGAAGGTCACAAAAGAGAAGGCTTGAATGCTCAAGACATGAACTGAGACATGGTTAAATTACAGAAATGACAGTATGTACAGATGTCTTGGCAATGTTTAAATTGCAACTCCGCACAATTAGCCAAGCACCTGGATTATAACAATTGTTGTTATTTCCAAGGGCAAAATAAACATAATCTATCAAAAACATAATAGAAACCCCAAGTAGTTGCTTATTAACCAAGGGGGTCACATTCACATTCCAGCCATCAGAGCATGGCTAAATTCAGGAATGATTACAGCAGTAACCTGCTTTCTATTTCTGTAAAATTTACCCAAACCAGAAATTAAACAACATACCCAAGAGAATGTCAAGTCTTAAAAAAAGGGGGGAAGGAAATAACTGACACTTTTCATTGCAAGCTAGTTTGCTGAACTGAGAGATGAATTCTTGAAAGCACTGTATTTTCTAAACAAGAACACATATATTTCAAAATGGAAAATAATTAGTTTCATCTTCCAAGGGCTGACATAATTGTTACTGAAGAATGTTGCTGTAATGAAGGCATTCCTACTTCTGTATTAATTGACTAAAACAATCTGAATAAACCAAGTTGACAATCCTTTAACTTCTCTTCAGGTCATGTTCCCACTTCACAGTTATAAGCAGTAAGTGCAAAAGGCACAGAGCACTGTTTCTTCTGCAAGAGAGGACTTCATCTGATAGGTTTTTAGATGCATTATCCAGTCAATTTGAGAACATGCAAACAACACATTAAAAAATAGCTGGTATAGAACAGCCTAGGATTCATAATAAACTTTCAGTGTTTCTCCCTGCTCCTCATATGAATCAAGATTTCAGACAAATTGCATGGCTTCAACAGCTATTCCACAATTTCTCCAATTTTGTGGAGTTGTATCTGATTCATTGACTCTTAAATAAACAGTGAAACATTGCTGGTATCACAAATATATAATTTGGGCACAGCAGAATTGGTAATGGCTCTCTGACTTCCCTACCATTTCAGCAAAACTGATTTATAAACTGATACAATGTCCTAAAGAGTTAAAAAGCATCTCCTAGTATCACTGAAAGCAACTGTGTACTGACCTACCTAGACTCCTGAGCCTTGGAGAGTCTGTCAGTCTGTCTGTCCCTGGCACACAGAAGAGGCTCAAAATCTGGTCAACCTCAAGTTACAAATGAGCATAATGAGGTGGCTGCAGCCTTGTTTTGAACATACCCCTTGCTCCTCTTTGTGTTCAAAATTAGATAAAAGTGAACAGATTCTGACCTCAATTACAATAGAATGAACTCAAAATAATGCCATCAAAATTGAAAAATCAGAGCAAAATTATTCTAGATTTATATTCTGAGGTCAGAATTTGGCCTAATGTTTTGTTCCCATTGCAACTCTATAGTTATAAATAAATCAGCCACAGAACAGAGTAATTACCAGTGGCTCTGGGGAACGGACTAAGTTAGATTTAGATCACTTGATTTGTTAAGAAGCCTGCTTTTCTGTCCTTCACCTCAGCCACAGCAGTGAATCTGCCTTAGAATCACATAATCATCAAAGCTGGAAGAGACCTACAAGATTATCCAGTCCAACTGTCCACCCAGAACTATGAGTGTAGTCCCTAAAACACTAAACCACATCACCAGCACAGACCCAGATGCCTCTTGAACGATTCCAGGGATGGCAAATCCACCATCTACCCTGGGCAACCTAGTCCAGTGCCTGACCACCTGACAGTGATTTTTTTTTTTTCTAATTACTAATCTGAATCTCCCCTGTCTCAGTTTAAGGTAATTTCCTTTTGTCCTCTCACAGTAGGAGGGACCAATCCTCACCTCCAGTCAGCTGGAATTTCTCCAGTTAACCAGGACTGCTGGTAGATGATTGAGAGTGGTTTGGCAAGTTCTTCTGCCATTCTTCTTCCCTCATTACTGTGGGGTGGATCCCATTAGGTCCCATAGACTTGTGTCTAACTAGCATAGCAGGTCACTAACCACCTCCTTCTGGATTATCTGGGCTTCAGTCAGGTCCCTGTTCCTAACTTCCAGCTCTAGGGGCTGCATTTCCTGAGGAAAACTGATTTTGGTATTAAAGACTGAGACAAAAAAGGCATTAATTACATCAGCCTTTTCTTCATCTTCATTACACTAACCTCTGCATTAAACAAGTGATGAAGACTCCTCTTGGCCCTCCTTTTGTCCCCAATGCATTTACAGAAAATTTTTTCTTTGTCCTTAACTGAAGGCCAAATCAAGTTCTGACTAGGCTTTGGCCCTTCTAATCTTCTCCCTCCATGGCCTCACTGCATCCTGATAGTCCTCTGAAGTTACTTGGTCCTCCTTCCTGAGACAAAAAATTTCTTTTTTTCTCCAAGTTTCAGACAAAGTTCTCTGTTTAACCAGGTCAGTCTTATCCCTGCCAACTTCTCTTTCTACATGTGGGGACAGCCTGCTTCTGAATATTTATTAATTCCTTTCTAAAGCACATCTAACCTTCTTGCCCATCCTTTGCTCTTCAGGGCCGAGTCCCAAGAGACTCTTGTCAATCAATCTCTTAGACATACCAAAGTTAGCCTGCTAGAAGAGCAAGGTCAAAGTTCTGCTGGTGCCCCTCCTTACTTCACTCAGTATTGAAAACTAACATTTCATGGTCACTCTGCCCAGGATAGCCACTGATCACCACATCACTCACTAGTCCTTCTTGGTTCACAGTCAACCGGTTTAACAGGGCACCTCCTCTAGTAGGCTCATTTACCAGTTGTGTAAGGAAGTAGTCTTCCACACACTTCAGGAACCTCCTAGACTGCTTTCTCACTGTAGCTTTGTATTTCCAGCATACACTTGCCAAGTTGAAGTTGCCCACAAGTATTAGGGCTGGAGACCATAAGACTTCTGCCAGTGCTTGTATAGAATGCCTCATCAGTCTGTTCATCCTGGTTGGGTAGTTTAATGGACTCCCACCACTGGCCCTGCTGATCATTTCCCTGATCTTCACCCATAGGCACTCAACCATGTCATCTACATCATAATAATTTTCAATACAATCAAAACACTCCCTACTGAACAGTGCTACCCCACCCTCTCTGCTGCTTTGCCTGTCCCTTCTGAAGAGCTAATAAAGATATATTGCAGCACTCCAGTCATAAAAGTCATCCTACCACGTTTCCATGATGACCAATACATCATGGCTTTCCTGCAGCACAGTTTTCCAGCTCCTCCTGTTTGTTATCCAGGTGCATTGGTGTAGGTGCACTTCAGCTGGGCTGCCCATTGCACCAACTCTGGCATGTCACCCCAGGCTCATCTCTAGGGAGCCTGGCCTTATCCCCTTCCCCCTTCAAACCCAGTTAAAAGACTGACTGTATAACTATCTGCAACGTGATATTGTAAAGAGACAGAATGAAAACCCCCCAAACTAGACTGCTCAGTTATGGTTATTAAAAGACAAAGATGTTACTGAAATTTTTGAGCTAGCTGATTCTTTCTAAAAGAAGAATTTCTAAGTGACAGAAATAGTAGCCTTGATTCATATGTAGGCTGAGCCCCAGTGGCGTCATAATGGAAGAAAGTAACAAAAGTATCCTTTTGGTTAAGCTCGTGTTTGAAACCTTAGAGTTCCCCAATACCTCCCAAGAATGTGTAAGCAGCTTTCAAATATTTCAGTCACACAGCAGAAGCTCCTTTAACTTAGAATTACCTATGCAAGTGGGAAATAATACAGTGGGGCTTCAAAAGGCATGGTTTAATGGGTAACAAGAACAGGAAATATGACTGTACCTATAGCTCTCAGAGTGTGGGCTGTACATGCCACCACTGTACCAAGGGATGACGTACTCCTGCAGAAAAGCTGCACCTGTATACTCTGGTGACAGATCACAGAATCACAGAATTGTTAGAGTTGGCTGCCCCCAACCATTATGTTTTCAACTCGTACCTCCTTGTTTGTTGGTACAAGGTCCAGCAGCACACCTTTCCTTGCTGGATCCTCCACCACTTGCATCAAAAAGTTATCTTCAGTTAACTGCAGGAACTTTGTGGACTGTGTGTGCTGGTCTGTGTTGTCCCTCCAGCAAATACCAGGGTGGTTGAAGTCACCCAGGAGCCTGTGACCACAAGGTTATTTCTAATGGCTCATAGAAAGCCTCATCAACTTCCTCCCTCTGATCATGTAGCCTGTGGTGAACACCCACAACAGTGCCACCCAAACTGTGCCTGTACCTTAATTCTGACCTATAAACTCTCAGCTGGGTAGAGCTTGATACATTCCAGCTGCTCTCTCACATAAAGAGCAACTCTACCACCTCACCTCTCTGACCCATCCTTATTAAAATGCAGATTCACGTCATACCCACCATCCATGGCAGTACTCCAGTCGTGTGCAATCTCACCATGTCTCAGCAATTGCAATGAGATAATGGCCCTGTGAACACATTCATTTCCAGTTCGTCTTATTTATTCCCCATGCTGCATCCATTTGTATGCAGGCACTAACATATATACATATTACATATATAAAGTAATACAATCAAGGTCCCCATGAGGGACCATGATTACCATGGTCCCCAGGAGGGGTGTAAGAGGATTTGCTGTAACCATAAACACCCATGATGTGTTTTGTGCTTTGATCCTCAACTTCAGGGGTAGCCAAGGTACATCTTGAGGAGGAAGCAATGGCACAGTCATTGCTGTCCCAAGATGGCCACCCCACATCTCAAGTCCTTCAGTTTAAAGCACATTACACCAAACTGGCCAGCGTGCTGCCAAAGATTCTCCCGCCCTTTTTAGCCAGGGGGATCCCCTTCCCCCACAACAGGCTACAATCACAAAAACACGACCCACTGTTATGAAAGCCAAAACCTTCTCAGTGGCACCAGCCACGAAGCCAGACACTGATCTGCACAATGAGTCTGCCTCCAGCTGTCCCGATTTCTCTAACAGGGAGGACAGATGAGGAGATGACTTGGCCATGGGGATGACCTGCCTCACCAGGGCTTTTTAGCCTTCCATGATCCCACCTATTTTTTGGCTTGTGGTGCCCTTTGTACCTGTATGAGAAAACAATGGGGGTAGTGGTCTGTGACAGGCCAGGGTACCCTCTCACCACCACCATGGATCCCAGCTCCTGGAGGGCAGGATACCCCTCATGATGTCTATCAGGCTGGCAGATGGATGACCCAGTGCCCCTTAATGGAGAGTCACCCACTACAACTCTGTGTTTCCTTCTACAGTAAGGTGCTGCTGGTGGTGAGGTTCTCCTTGTTGGCCTTGTTCATGGACACCTAAAGCCTCTACAGCACAGTATCTGTTTTTGCACCACATCACCATAGTAGAACAACCATGTTGTCTCCCCTGCACTCCAATCTCCCCATACTCCTTTGATCTTTTTGCTTCTGTTGACATGCTGGAAAGGCTACTTCTCACATAAACAGGACTCTCTACAACTTCCAAAACTCAACTTTCCTGATACATTTATGAAGTTCTAAGGTCATCAGAAAATAGAGGGATTTTCCCTTTCTTTTTGAAAACAGTCATATACCCATGTTTCTCCGTGACTATCAACTTCATTCCTTACATGTTCTTAATCTGCTGTCAGGTGATCTGCTCCTGTGCTGGAGTGAGGATCCAGATCTGATCTATCCATCATCAAACAGATGTACAGCACAGTGCTAGCAAAGTGAATCGTGACATTGATCTCTTGTCTTATTTCTCTGCATATTCCACATACATAACTGCAGAGAGAGTCATGGCCTTCCTGTCACAACACTCACTCCCCTAAGGCACAATTACAAATTCTATCTGCTCAAAAAGCTGGTTACAATCACAGGGAAATATACGCTGAGTGTCTTGTGCCATGATTACCAGTAAGCTAATGGTCTGCTGTTTTAAAACACAGATGTTTTAATGTCATTGTGAAGATCCTAATTTAAATCCTGCTGATACAGAAACTGTTCTTTGTATAATGGGAAAAAATGGAATAAGAAACAGAGATTTAAAGTTGAAGAAATTAAATTAGGTGGGGATAAAGGAGGGTGACTAAAGGTCTGAGATGAATGCCACAGGCAAAAAACTTATCTCATTTGACATATGACAGTTTTGAATCTTCTTACTTCAGTATGCATCACAACATCCCTGAAGTAGGTCAGTTGCATAGGTTAGAGAGGAAACAGAAGAGAAGTCATTATACAGCTGGTCTTTGTTGCCTGATTTTCTCTAGGCAAGAATCAGAATGCATAAGGTCACAGAAACAATGCTGAGGAACCAGAGAGAACAACCTGGCCTTTTGTCTGCCATGTTACCTGCTGTTCTCCACTGGCTCACACTCCTGTCTGTAACATGCAAGGAAAATGACTTCCTAGTTAAATCTTCAGTGATCCAGATGCATGATCAATTTTTACTTTCTGTATTTGTGTGGTCTGAAGTCTTGCTTTACTCAAGGGCAGCTGTTAAGACCTTTGGCAGTTGTGCACAGAAATTTGAGGCACATTTGAAAATCCTTTTACAGGTCACAGTCATAATTAATTCTTTTTTAAAAAATACATGTGAGGGAAAAAAGGCTTCCATTCTCTGTTGTCAAAAGTGTTGACACTATTCTATTGCAAACACAGCTTTAAAATGTAACAACCTGGTAAAGTAAGAACTGTTTCCAATTTTATAATATGTATCAAGAAAACAATGTTACCAGAATCTAACAATATTGAGAAGTTAGCTGAACCAAACCCTTCCACTCTTCCCCTTCCATGTACCCAAAGCAAAAAAATTTGCAAAAGACGCCCTTTGCTGCAAAAGCACCTATCCTGATCTAAGCCAATGTGTGATGTTATTGCAGTGTGTTAGTCAAGGAAGTGTCTGTCTCAAAGGCCAATGAAAACAATGTTAGTTTTGCTGGACTTTGTTCCACATGTAAATAAGCATATAGCTGCAAAATATTAGAGATAATCTACACTACCATGTACCTACATTGTCATGATACTTACTGTCCTCCCTTTTCCTGTCAAATCAGAGGGAGAAGAAGAAAGGAAAATACTTGTGAGATTACATGGCTTTCTAAGCAAAGTGGTGTACTTTTTTTCTTTTTAAATGGGAATATCCCTAACAGTGTTACTCTTGGTAACATAAATCAGCAGGGAGGTCCACGGTCTGTTCTTCAAAAAAAAAAAAAAAAAATTAAAAAAAAAAATTAATGTGCTGTCCTGAAGAGAACTCTAAAGGCAACAGGTTACAAATCTGAAAACTGATGGAAGCATTGCAGTATTTGAACATCCATAAGAGCTCTCTGCTGCTCTAATTCAAGAAATGGATGATGGCACTAAAATTTGCCGTTTAATTGTCAATTTCACCACAAGAAAAGTCTTATAATGCAAATACTGTGAAACAGTATGCAAAGCATGTGAATTAAACTCTCTCTGAAATCAGAGGACAGAGACCTAAATTCCTGCACTGCATAAGCCAGATCCCTTAGACTTTAAGCAAACTTAGTATGGTTGTTACTTGACTGCAATCTCACCTCCTCCCCTTTACTGTTTACTTCTGCTGCTGCTGCTTCAGGGGAATAGAAGAGAAACTCTGCAATGCCACAGAGCAGAACACTCCTGCTGTCTGCTCCAAGCAAAGCTAGTTTTACTCCAGACAACAATCAGCCTGATAAACTCATTAGGATAGCTCTGTAACTCTTCAAGGCAAAGAGAACACTGCCATAAAAAGCTGCATAGTCATGATGATGTGTCAGTATAATTTATCTGCCCTGGAAGATCCATTTTCACCATAGTAACAAAATGTTGGATTGCTGTGTTTGAGCAAGTCTATGTGGCATTTACATATATATNCTAGCTTGGAAAACCATTAGAATACTTCAGAGATCAGAAACTATAGTGCAGGTGAACAAAATGCAGCCTCTTCTGGGACAGAAACTAGAACAGCCATTTGGCAGTGTAACAGCTTAGGAAGGGAAAAGAGTGTTTATTAACCCATTGAATGAACATAAGGAAAAAGTATGTAGGTTTGTACAACACTGGAGCCCGGCCAAGTTATCAATGGAAAAACATTCCTCCCTACTTGTTAATAGCCTTGTTTGTACAATATTTACCATGAACTGACAATTTCTGGGCAATTATGTGGTTTTGGCTTTCCATGCTGAGTGTACCACAGCACAGCTTTTATTTTCCTTAACTCCTTAACTCCTGATGTCTTAGGAAACAAACATCCTGGCTGCCCATTAATTTCACAGGGACATTGGAAGACACGTGCTGTTCCAAGGGCCCCTCTTCAGCAGGGCTGCAAGAGGCAGCAAGATGGAACATTATCAGAAACAGCAAGCAGCACAGTCTTGGACATGCACTCAGAACCAGACCTCCTGTCTGCAGCACATAGATATTCCTGCAGTTAACTAAAAAACACAGGCCCCACATCTGACAAAATTCAGCATGACATTAACAAGCAGCTGCTGTTGACAGGTTACTATCACAAAAGAAAATTTTGTTCTTAACATGAGTACTGTGTTAAATTCATTTTCAGTGGGCCATTAGAAGAAATAGTCAAGCAGTTCTAACTCCTTGCATCGCAGCCCTTATGTCCTCTAATGCAGGGTATTTTCTGACCCTTTGTGCTGACTTAGGAAGCTTGTATGTGTATAAGAATATTCTCAGTGCATATCAAGAGATGACTCATGAATGGAAACCCATTTCAAATCATTCTGTTAAAGGAACCGGAGTCCAGAGGACTTTACTCTCACAGGTGCCAGCACTTTCCAAGAAGTTTCAGGTTATATTAGCAGGCACACACACGCACACACATACATGCACAAATACACACAGGCATACAGGGAAGGCTGCAGAAAAGCTATCATTGACTGACAGGTTTTGGATCCAGCATAATTCCAAACCAGGAACAAAAACCATATAAAGAGAATTTGAATATTTTGATTGCATATGCCCCATAGGACTTACATTTACTATTAAAATATAGACCAAAGATGCTTGGATTCACATGGCACACAAAACCTACTATTGTCTGTGCAAAAGGAGCTGCTATCATTCAAAAAGATTATTCCAGTATGACATTAAGAGATAAGATCTGACTCTCTAGATGCCATGGGGTCCATCTGGTACCTGGAAATCAAAGAAAGCTTTGCCATTAATTTCATTGAAAATTAGTCTGGAAAATCAATAAGCAAGCTCTTTTAAAGAAAAAAACTAAGCAGGATAATAATACATTAATGTCATCAGCAATGGACCATTACAGAAACAACTTCAAAAGATGCAATAACTTGACCTACACCAATGGTTTTTGCAAGATTCAGCAAGATTCATGTAAATCTAAGTAAAATTTTGAACAAAAATAAGTCAATAAACATCAAATGCACAACTGGATCAAAAAGTTTTGGAAGAGAACAAATAAAAGGTTATTTTAAGACATAACTAGCCAAAAATGAGCTGATTTGCTCTATCATCAAATTCAGCTGAAAAAGGGAGGCACCCTGATTTCTCCAGAGTAAAATTTTCTCTTTTACAGATTAATTGCAGGGTTAATACAAAGTGAGTCCTTCTCTAAGCTGGCATCCATCATCCAACGTTAAAGTAAGGTAACAGTAAGAAAGTTAATTGTTCCATTCCCTGCAGTAGTACCTCATTAACATGACTGCTTAGATTATTCTTGGATGATGAATTTCAGTGGCCATTGAAGCTGAGCACAAGCTATTTCAGCATTCACTGGGTTCTTACTCTTTATTCTTTTAGCTCACTCACTCATGGCCAGCTTGACTTTCTTTGGCAGTTAGTGATTTGGCAGTTTAGCCATTTTCTGCTATTTCAAATTAGTGCTCAGGTGCTCTGCATCACCAAGAATAATCTGGTGCCTTCCATGTATAAGACTTCTGTAAACACCTCGTCCCACTTTCAAGATCACGGAAAACTTACAACTTTCCTACTGTCCTTTATTTTATTCCTTCAGGCAGTAAAGTTTCACCACAGTCCTGGAAGTTAATGCTGTGTATGGCCTTAGATTGAGATTGTCCACTGCCCTGAATTATGTGCTGCCTCTTATACATTCCCAGCATCCAGTGCAAGGCTTATCCAAAGAACCTTTTGTTTCTGCCATGCACATGGTCAAATGATCAAATCATTAATAATTTCTGAGAATTTAAAAGCTACTCCAAGCTTTTCTTTTTCCTTTGAGACCACCAAGATGAAAAGTAAACATTAAGAAAGTTTCCTACTTCTGCTTAAAAAAAAAAAAAAAAAGGAAAAACCCAATCCAAAATGTAGATGATGTTAAAAAGCAAGTGAAATATAAATTGGAAGCTTTGTGGCTATCTTTCTTGGAATAATCACTTTAGAAAAAAGTACTGTGTGGAGTTCAAATGCGGTATGCAGATGATATGTTTTGTAAGTATCTTTAAGTGCCATTACGTAATTTTACAGCTTGTCCCTGGCCAACAAGGGAAAAAGGGCCATTAAATGTTCTAAGAAAGACCCATCTGCCAAAGCCTGCAGAGGCTGGTTGGTTGAATTAGTGGCTGGGGTCTGAAGCTTAAGAGGCCTCACTCATTTCTTGGTCGATCTAAGTCAACAGGAATTAACAATAGGAAGTTTAAAAAAGAAAGCAGTGTACATTTTGCTCTGCAAAGAGTATTCTGGAAGTTCCCCCAGGAAGACAAATGACTCGCCTTTTTGGGATCATATTGTGACAAATAGCTTGTTAATCAAAATTTTAGTCATTGGGTAACAGAATTGGTGGTGGAAGATAACAGCTTTAAATTCCTATCTGGCTGAATAAATCTAGACCAGATGAATGTATAAATTATAGAGGAGAATGCTGGGAATATATAGCAGCAAAAAAGAGAGAAAATATAAACAAGAGAAAGATATTATTTGTTGTGCAGGTTTGGCCAAATTTGGAGGAGAATATCCTCTGAGGGAAGGCAGGTTACAACCACCCCTCCCTCCACCAGGCTTGGGAAGAAAAAAGAACTTTTCCTCAGAGGAAAGTGAAAGAGATAAAAACTATTTATTTAACAAACACACAGAGAAGGATAATAATACTAAACAATAAAATCTCACACTGTGGAGAGAAACCTGGAAAGATTTCAGAGTCCTTCTGTAGGTGTAAGTCTCTATCCTCCTCCTCAGAGCTGGGTCTGTGTGGGCCCCCTCCAGGGCCTTGGAGAAAGTTCTCCCGGTGTGCTCAGATGTTGTGAAACAGTCCCAAAGAGAAGAAAAAGAGGGGAAAAAACCCACAATAGTCCCAGGAAAACTCTCTCCAGAGAAAAGAGCTGAATGCTGGCTGGAAAGCAAGGTTGCTTCCTCCACACTCCCTGCCACCCAGAACCCAGAGGAGTATCTGTGTCTTTGAGAAATTGTTTTGAAAAGTTCCCTCAGTTGATTTTTTTTTCCCTTTCCCCTCTCAGGCTCAGTTTAAAAGCACAGAAAGGCACTAGAATTGATTTCTAGAGTAGATGAGAGGGGATACACATTTACACATTTTCATTATGTCACCCCAGGACACTTGCTTTATTCAAGAAGGAAATATTATGAAGAAAAAGAAAAGCAAAAATAATCTGAAACTAGTAAGTCTGATTGTCAGTATTCTAGTTTTTGTAGTCAGCCACACTATGGTGAAGGCAATTTTCAGTTTTAAATAATTTAAAATTTATCTGTGATTTGATTCATAATCTGTATTTCTATCCTATCTTTTTCTCTTTGCCTACAAGACATATCCAAATGTATTTTCTGAACAAGTGTGTATAAGTAGCCACATGAGAGGCTTTACAGAAATGGATTTTTCTTGCCACACCTTCTGTTATCCCCCCAGAGGCACCCGCCTGTGTCTCACAGCAGCTGTCACACTGCCTTAAGGGGTTTTGGAAAAAGGGGGTTGACATCCACCAGACACAGCAGAGAACATTTCGGCAGGGTCAGATTCAAGGTTATACCACAAAATGCCATTTAAAATGTAATTACATGAACATCAGAAAATGCAACACTTGTTCTAAGTGACCACATTATAAACACTGATGGAATGGTTATCAGACTGCAATGAAGGGATGCAGGCTTTTAAGGCAGAAGAGGCAGGCACAGTGATGTGGGGAGTGACCTGCTGCATGCTGCTCATGTCATGAGCATTTCAATGCTCCTGAGAGCATTTGAAATGCAAATAGCTCTGCCTTGGGACAGGACAGGAGCCAGTGAAGAGCTTCTGCATCGAGATTAGTGGGCAGACCAACACGGCCACTGTTATGGTGGGAACATACTACAGCTTGCCCGCTCAGGAAAAAGTAGATAATGCCTTCAGCAAACAAGCAGAAGTTTAGAAGTCACAACATCTGGTCCTCAAGGGGAGCCTTAATCCCCTTAAGATCTCCTGGAAGGACAGTCCAGCAGGACTCAAGTAATCTAGGATACTTCTTGAGTGCATTGCAACCTCCTGGAACACACAGTGGAGGAACCAAAAAGGAAAGGTGCTCAGCCAAGTCTGATATGTAAAGAAGGTGGAAGAACTGTTGGGAAACATGCAAGTTAAGAGGCTGCATTGGCTGCAGTGACCATAACGTGGTGGAGGGAAGATCCTAAAAGGAGATAGGAAGGCAAAAAATAAAACTACAGCCTTGGATCACACAAAAAGCCATTTCCATCTCTTTGGGGCTCTGCTTGGAAGAATGCCATGGGATAAAATCCTGTGGAGAAGAACGTTCCAGTATGGCTGGCTGATATGCAAGGATCACCCCCTGGAGCTCAATAAAGGTTTGTCCAGGTAGGTATGAAATCAAGAAGAAAAATCTTCCAGGAGGCCTGCACAGATGTGCAATGAGCATACTGCTCCTAAAAGGAGCTGAATCTTGGAAGGTATGTGAAAAGCAATAATAAAGAATTTTACAAATATACAAACAGCAAAAGAAAAACAAAGGAAATATGGGTCTGCTGCTGAATGGAGCACAGGAACATGTGACAAATGATACAGAAAAGTCAGAGACCTCCTAGGCTCAGTCTTTACTAATAAAATTGGCCTTTAGAAACCCAAGGTCTCTAATACCAGAGGGAAAGTATGGAAAAAAGAATAATTATCCTCAGGGGGGGAGAACTGGCTGAGGAGAAGGTTAAGCATATTTGTCATGCATAAATCCATGCCCCCAAAAGTCCTGAGGGAACTGTTACTTCAAGGCCACTCTTGATTACCTTTGAAAGGTCATGGTGATTGAGGGATGTTCCTAGAAACAGGGAGAAAGCAAAGATCACTTCTATCTTCAAGATGGGTGAGTTGGAAATGTGGAGAATTCCAGGACACACAGTCTCACCTCAGTCTCTGAGAAGCTGTTGGGAGAAAATCTTCCTGAAACGCATCTTCAAATACATGAAGGACAAGAAGTTTATTGAGAGTAGTCAATATGTATTTATGAAGGGAAAACACACTTGCCAAGCCTGATGGCTTTTACGATGAGGTCACCAGCTAGACAGACAAAAAAGGGGGAACAGCTGATGTTCTTAAACTTGATTCCAGTGAAGTCATTGTATCTCTGCCATCACAGATAAGCTGACAAAGTGTGGGTTAGAAAAGTGGACAATGACATGGACTGAAAACAGGCTGAGCTGCTGGGACCAAAGAGGCTTGAAATCCAGTTGGAAGCAAGTCAGTACCTGTGTATGTCAAAGCTTAATACTGGGGCCAGTACAGTTTAAGCTTTCCACTGATGACTTGGGATACTGGGTCAGAGTACACCCTCAGGAAGTTTGCAGATGACACAAAGCTGGGAGAAGTGACTGGTAAATCACATGGGTGAAGTGCTGTTTAGAGGGACCTGGTTGGAAAACAGGTTGGAAAAATAGGCAGAGAGAAATCTCATCAAGCTCAGCGTGGATAAATGCACAGTATTGCTCCAGGGGAGGAACAACCAAGGCACAAGTACATTCTGGCAGCTGAGTGGCTGGAAAGCTGCTTTGCTGAGGAGGACATTTGGGTTCTGGCAGACCAAGGTGACCACAGTAAGCTCTCAGGGTGAAAAAGGCCAAGAGCATCCGCCACTGCATTAAGAAGAGCACTAGCAGCAGGTCAGAGGAGATGATCCTTCTTTCTACTCAGCCCTGGTGAGGCTGTACCTGAGTGCTTCGTCCCATTCTGCGCTCCTCAGTAGAGGAAAGGCATGGATTTAACTGAACTGTGTCAAGTGCAGGGCCCCAAAGATAATGGATGAAGGGATTAGAATACCTCTCATATGTAGAGAGGTTCAGAGGCAGGACTCTTCACTTTGGAAATAGAAGACTCAGGGGATCTTATCTACGTGTATGAATACCTGATGAGAGGGAAGGAAGATGAGAGGGTAGATTCTCCATAGACCAGCTGGGAGGACAAGAGGCAACTGGCACAAATTAAGACATGAAATACTACCTGACCACAACAAAACAATTTTCTGCTCTGAAGGTGGTTGAGGACTGCAACAGGCTGCCCAGAAAGGTTGTGGAGTCTCCATCCATGGACTGGACAACCTGCTCTATATGGTCCTGCTCTGAGCAGGAAGGTTGGACTAGATGATCTCAAGAGGTCTTTTTCAGCCTAAATTATTCTGTGACTCTCTAATTTTGTCCAGTACAGCTCCAAATGCTAGGATCAGTGTCAGAGAACTCACTGTCTTACCATGGGCACTCACAGCCTTTAAGAAGCATGTTTACACCTGAGCTGCTAGGGTGTGATTTAAACATGATCACTTTAGGAGGTGAGGAGGTCTGTTCCCACCAGCCATCCTGAAGCGGTACTGTACAACTCCCGTCTGGAGGATGTGTTGTAGGAGTGCTCTGACAGAGTAACTTAGGTACCAGACCTAGACTGAACACTACAGATAACAGGTGTCTTGGCAGGTTCACAGAGCAATTCCTTTCCCAACAGAGAGAGAGGAGTGCAGACACACTTGCACTTCCATCCAACAGCACAGCCTAGAGACTGGAAATGGATTCAGGCATGCAGATAATTTAGGTACATGCTCAGCCAGGTACCTTGGCGAAGGCAGAATATGCCTTTGACACTGGACAGTTTGTTTCCTCATTGCTGGAAGACTGAAAGCTAGTTATCACTGGAAACATTTGTAAATATCCATCTTGTAGTCTGGGGTCAGAAATGTAACAGGTGAGAGTTTCCATTATCACAATACATGCAGTAAGACTGAAAAGATCTTGTTCAGTTCAAAACTGTAATATTCCATAAGTCAAACTATTAAAAGAAATGGGGACTCTGAATTCTCTAAGGGAACAGTGTTTTAATAAGACCTTTAAATCCATTTGTGGCCTCCATAGATATATATACCCATGATGCTGAAAGGAGGTACAGTTAAAATGTTGCTATTTCCAGTGAGTTTTTATGGGTTTAACTGCAGGATAAAGTATGAGTCGAAATAGCTTTCAGAGGTGGCTGTAATATTTTTTCCATGATTTCTGCAGCTGCCTGACACAGAACTTTTTGTCAAAGCAGAAATCCAGTTTTGCTGTCCTGTGCTACACATCCCATAAAGAGGGTCTGGTGCACTACAATAGTACTGGTGTATGTCTGAGGATCCCATCTGTTCAAGAAATTTTCTATAACCTTTAGGATAGTTTTGGCTAAGCAGCAAATACAAACTGCAGCTGTGAAAAGATTTGTTTGGGCTTTTTCATCTATTTCTTTGCTCTGGCCTATACATTCTGAAATACTTCTAATGACAGAAATCATTAGTTTAATGCTCCCAGTTACACCATTTAGAATCAGCCTGTCTAAGAAAAGTTTTATAAAAGATGCAGATTTTAGATTCAAAAATCTAACTGAAAGTCAATGACATTTAGAACCTGACTCTGTTTGCCCTATATTTATGAAACCCAGCCTGATAATAAAAAATGTCAGAGGAAATTGCACTACCAACAAAACAGGATTCTGATACAACAAATACAACTTCTGTTAATTAGCCCTATAAAAACATCCATACAGAAAAGCCTGCCCAAAACAATCAAGGAAGGTCCTGTTGTCACCAGTATTCACTTTGAGAATTAAAAGATTTTAAAAGTTTATTTAGTGAGGAACTGTTCAGACATTTTGTAAATGGAATGAAAAGAAGTTTTGTGTGTTTAACAGCTGAGGCCTTATAATAGGAGACATGCTAGGGTTAGCTTGGGCAGATGACAGGAGAGATTAACAAGGAAAATCTTCATTTTAGCTAAAGTTATATCCCATGTGATAATTTTTTCATCTTCAATATATACACCATTGCTTGCCTTACTGTAAAACTTCTCAGCTCACATGCAAACAGCTGAATCTTTAGAAAGACATCCTCAGTATAGTGCAACCCAATTATTTGTGAGAGGCACAAAGTATGCAAAACTAAAACTTTGTCACAATGCCGGTGGCAAATGTCTACATGAGTAATTTCTTTGAGTCAACAAGCTTCAGTTGTGTTTGGGCTTTTTCCTTTTTTTTCTCTTTCTCTGCTCTTGGGTTCTCAGAAGACAATTATATGATTATACCTCCTTTTTTTTTTTTTTTTTTTCAGTTTCTTGACACCTTTTGACATGTCTTGGGACATTTACAAATGTCTGTGATCTTTGTGGCAAAAATATTTCTTGTTAGTTAACTGATATTCAACCAGCTCCACTTATAACACAACCTGAATATTAAATTTAGCGTTGTTTTTTACTCAAAAACTTTTGGTCTGGATGTGACTGCTACTGTGACATATTCTTGTCCAAAGACAATTTACAAAGTATTTAAGGAAATTGCAAGTGTCAATTAAAAAAAAAAAATCTTAGATCTCTTGATTTCATTTTAAAGAAGAAGAGAATGATTGATCTTCAGTCCAAACTTTCAACTGTTCTTTTCTTTGTCAGGAAAATTTATGGGCAGAAATTCTCATTGCAGCCCAAACCAGTAGAAAATTCAAATGCATAGAACAGGGAGTCACCATGAAGATAAAACAGTAAGATTGTCATTTGTGAGATTTTCATTCTTACCAGAATCTCCCAGGTCAGAGAATATTCTGACTCCTCTTAGACAACATCTATCATGTGGATTGCTGGAAACTGGGAAATAGCATCTTTCCCTTTTCTTACATTCTTCTCCAATGAATATCCCCTGTTTGGCTAAATGGACCCCTACTTTGACCTTTACAGCCTTAATCCTGCACCTTGTGTGTTTAAAAGCCAGGGATCTGGAACCAATCATTCAAGGAAGTGTAATTTTGTAGGTCCCGAGTAAATAAAGAGCTAGGCAAAATCTTTCTGCTTGATCTACAATTATAATTCCCCCAGAAACTTCATCAAGCATTCTCCTGGAGGGCTAGAAATGCATGGGATTGAGAGTCTTTCTAAAACCTTTCCATTTTCATTGTCTTTATTCTAAATGTATATACAGACCTAGGAGTTTAGGAACAGATCAAGAGTATGCTTGGAATCACTGACATTATCATGTGTTTGTGACCTTTTTCTGGATCCATAAACAAACCACTGTGCAATTCAAGAAAAATATTTTTTACTCAGAATTTCCTTCCTGAACAGCTACTTATACAGGTTGTAGGCTACTTTTAGGACCTGAGATTTGGTCTTCAATTTGACAAGTGAAATAGTAATATTTACCATGCCTTATAGGGCTCTTGAACAACTACATCTCATTAAAAAAAAAACAAAAAAAACAAGCCCTAAAAATCCCAAAGAAAGGCAATCATGTTATGTAACTAATTTTAAAGCATATAAATTCTAAACAGATGTGCTGTTATAATGCCTAAATATTTACTGGCACCTTTCTAAAAGATATGATGTCATCTAGTCTGTGGTTTGGACATGTTTCTGCTGCTGAGTGCTATAGCCAGCTTTAAGCATTTGTCTATTAGAGGACTGAGTTTTTTCTGTTAAGGCTGGTTTCATTATTTCACCATGCTAATGTTGACAGTAGATATTTATTGGTAAACTATAATGTTTCTCAGTTCACCTGAACATCAGCTTTTTAAAAGAAAAAAAATCCATCCATATCCAGGCGAGAGGTTAGTCTTGCAAAGACATGCTGTTCATTTCCTCCCTCTTCCCTTCCAACTATTAATTGACTTTGATTATTCCCTTCTTGATTTTCTCTGATTCCTGCTGATTTCTCAGCAACCATCCTTTTGTTTCTAAATGAGTCAAAGTGCCACGGATTCACATTATGAGAAGGAAATACGAGTTTCCAATGTATATTTTCAAGCATATAAAATGGTACTGCCTCCCTGAAATTCCCAGACATGATTCACTGTGAGATGAGAAATAAAAAATCCCCTGTGTCAGCACTGCTGGTAAAGCCTGTTTCACTCCATACTGTTGCTGAGATGCTCTGAGCATTTGTCAGGTCTTTCCTAAAATCTGAGTTTTCTGCAAGTGTTTTCTTCTGCTCAGTCATACAAAACAGTCACTGAACAGGTATCATATAAGCCCCCATTCCAAGGATTCTAAGCATGACTCAGAGGATTTTCCAAGTGAAGCAAACTTCTGGAAAGGGAGACACATGAAACACTGCAGACATCTGTGTTTCTGGGAAATTCCTATATCCATTTGCACATAGAGGAACAAGTTGCTGTGGTAAATCATCTGCTGGACAGCATCTTGTGCCAGTCTTCAGGGAAAAGGGAACAATTTAGGCCTTGGCTTTTGTGGTTTTTCTCTAACTGGAAACAATTCTCTTAGGTTAAATCCAAAAATTGTGTAATGACTCGGAGTTTCATATAAACAGTGTCAGACACTGGAAATTATTTTGTATTTCCACAGTCCATAAGATGCACATGTAAGTTAAGTGGCACTGTAACTGAAGAATTTGTACTATAAGGGTTGCTTATCCCTGTGGCACAGAGCTTACAACTCAGCCCAAGAATGACTGTCAGGCTGCAGAGCCTTTCTCTGGGGAGCCTGTCATTAATGTGACTTACAGCATAACAACAGTTGCCCGGCATCTCTCAGTCACTGCTTAAGCACACAGAGCCTATACCTCTTACATCAGTGCAGGAGAAGGCAAGTTTTTTGCTTCAAGAGAGCTTATGCAGACCTATCCACATGGCTTGCAGAAGGTAACAGAGAAGGTAACAATTCACATTATTTCTTTTACTCAGCAGATATGTTTCCAGCTCAATCACTCACCCTGTCACAGATACATTTATAAGATGGGCCTTCATCTTCTAGCTTTGAATGCCAAAAGGCATATGCAGGATGCACATTTTGTTTCCTGTTTCACTGCAAGCAGTTTCTGGAATGGGTTTGTTGATGGGTTTCAGTCAAAACTGCTCAGCTTACAGTCGCAGTTACAGTATTGAGAATGAAAAACAATGATTAAATTCCAGATTCTGTTGTACATCTGTGCAATTTCAACAGTCAGACAAAAGCAGATTTTCATGGGGGTAACAGCTCTGCATAGAGGTAACTTATAGGCAGACTGGAGACTGTAGATTAGGTTCTACAGGGCTTAAAAACCATGAATCTGTAAAACTGTACACCTCCCATGAACAGCCACAGGATGGTCATTTAAGGAGCAAACAAGCAAGTCACACAGAAGGCTGCAGCAGTGCACTGGGAAAACACAACTCACAATTATCAAGGACTCACCAGCATCTAACACTCACCACCTACAGACATGCATTATATTGGTCATATTTATAGAAGTGTTTGCATTGCAGCTCTGAAAATCCAAGACTTCTGCTTTGATTTTTCCAGGACATTAAAAAGGTGTAAGAGAACATTTTACATTTTTTTCTTGGATAGACCCATAGAAACAGAGGGAGGAATAACCTAGCAAAGCTTCTAAGTTTTGTTTAGGTTTTCTGAAGTCAGGCAGTCCCCCAGCACATAACAGTTTTCCATGCTAGAATCAGAGCATACATTTGCCCTATTGAAGCATGGAGCATAAGCTGGCAATTTTCCATTTTTGTTGAGTTTTTCTAGTGGTTTCAGTTACTTTATTTTATACCACCCAGTGTGGACCTATGCATTCTTCAAAAACTTATGTGCTATTTACTTTTTGAAGTTTCCATTAGCAAAGGTATTATTGGAAACATGCCTTGGGAGTATTCCAGTACAACCAGCTAATATGAACAATTCTATGCCCATTTTTGACAGGAAAACAATTATCCATTTAAACATGCCTTGCTCATTACTGAAACATTAAATGAAGAAACATGTTTTACAGAGGGGCCACTAGTATTTGCATACACAGCACCAGCTGTGAGTCCTGTGTGGTGCTATTAGTTTGGCAGCTATGACAAAGGCATGAGCAAGCTCTTCTCCCGTAGAGATGACTTCTCCCAATGATGACTTGAACCTGCTGTCAAGAGTGATTCAGCTTTTCCTGAATGTAGCACATAAGCTTAAATCTGTTCTATTTTAATGAATGGATGAATTACTCTATCACAGTCTTGTGGACCATACACAGCAAGCCTTGGGTCCCTCTGCTGAGGACAAAGGGACAGTGAATAAGCAGGAGAGTTGTGTGTACTGTAGAAAAGTTGTTCTAACAAAATGAATATTGTCCTTAACAGTCCAAAGACTGGCAATGGTGCAAGACTGACTTCTGCTTTTTTCTTCTACTCTACCTCCCAAGCAACCTTATATGTGCTCAGGGTTGCATCCACTTACATTTTTCA
>VXAC01008799.1:11527-25684 GCA_013399225.1 Rhipidura dahli
TTGGACACTCAGGGCTTGAGTTGGGTTGGGTTGGGTTGGGCCCTCAGGGGTGGGATTGGGCAGTCAGGGGTTGGACTGGACACTCAGGGTGGGGTTGGGTTGGACACTCAGAGGTTGGGTTGGGCAGTCAGGGGTTGGGTTGGGTTGGACACTCAGGGTTGGGTTGGGTTGGGTTGGACCCCCAGGGGTCGGTGCTCTGGTGCCGCCCAAACCTCCAGCTCCCCACAGCTGCTCCCCAGTGCCCCTGCAGATGTTGGCATCTGGCTGCAGCCTCTGTTCTCTCTCCCCGCTCCTTCCCAGCCTGTCTCCAGCACCAGAGCTGTGAAATGTGTGTGACCTCGGAGCTGACCTTCAACTGCAGCTGGTGCCACGTCCTGCAGAGGTACCTGGTGGGAATTCCCTTCCCTGGCGGTGCCTCTGGAGCTGGGGCACTGCCAGGGCTCCTGTCCCTCTCACTATTTCTTGTTTTTTTTTTTTAATTATTTCCCGTTTTTTTGTGGGTTTTTCGGGGTGCTGAGGTGCTGCTCTGGGTGCCACAGTCACGGTGAGGCCGTGACCCGATCTCCATTTACAAGCCACTCCGAGGATGCAATTCCTGGGGGATTTTGCTCCTGGAAACAAGCTGGGACCTGAGGCAGGACTCACATTTTTGTCAGGGAGCTTAAAAACCGGGGAAAACCTGTCCTGACTCAAGCTGGGATCAGCTGCGGGTGCAGGGCACCCCTGGGAGGCTCCAGGAGGGGGAAGGTGACAGAGTCACCCTCCTCGCCAGGGACGGGAGCCAGCGAAGGTGTGGGGGGCTGGATTTTGGGTGGGGTGGGCGTGAATTTTTGGTGTGTTTGGGGGGGTTGAACGGAGGATGTGGCCCTGCCCCTGCTCTCCTCCAGCTCGGGTTTCACGCAGCCGATTTTAATGAGGTGGAGCTGATGGATTTAATGAGAGCTGGCGGCTGGGGAGGGGACCCAGTAACACAGATCCTGAGCCGCGGGAACCCCGCCGTCCCGGGGGGCACCTCCCGGCCCCCTCCTCGTCCCCTGAGCCACCTCAGCGTCCCTGTGACACCCCCGAGGCAGGGCGGTGGCGTTTGGTGACATTCTCCCTCTGGGAAGCCCAGATGTGGCTCCGGACCTCGAGCCCGGGGTGCGGCGGATTCGCCTCGGCTGGTTGGGGGGCTGAGCCCCCCGGCACCCAAACCCTCTGTGGTTCTGAGCTCGGGGCCTGAATTTTATCGGATTTTATCAGATCGTGGAATTCCGGGATGGACTGGGCAGGAAGGAGCCTCGAAGCCCATCCAGGTCTCACCCCGCACCTCCCACTGCCCCAGGCTGCTCCGAGCCCCGTCCCACCCGGCCTTGGGCACTTCCAGGGATCCAGGCTTCTCTGGGAAATCCATCCCAGGGCCTGACCACCCTCACTGGGGGAGGAATTTTCCCGGTATCCCATCAATCCCAGCCCCTCTGGCAGTTTCACCCTTCTGCTGGCGTTGGCTGCTGTCCCAGTTCAGGTTCCACACAGGAATTCCTGTGCTGGGAATGTTGAGCTGGAGCCACTGGCACCGTTGGCTTCCAGCCAGGCTGGTCCTGCAAAGCCAACCTGGTCCTTCCCAAAGACCTTCCAGGCTCGGAGCTGATATCCCAACTCCGTGATCCCAACCCGGGATCCTCCCAGCTCTCTCCCAAAAAGCGGAATCCGTATTTTTGCCTCTCCCGAGCCTGTAGCTGTGACGGGAACGGGGCTTGAAGCGAAGATCTCAGCGGGGGCCGAAGTTTCTTTGTGGTTTCTCCCTTTCCTGGCCGGGTAAATCGGAGTTGGCCCGAACTGCTCGGGGTTTTAGTCCTTCCCGAGCCTTTCCAAAGGTCAGAGCGCTGCTCCGTTCCCCGCTCCCGCAGGGGATTCCCGGGCTGGCGTTCTCCTGATGTCATCTGCGGCTCCCGCCGTGCTTTTCCTGCACAGATGTTGCTGGAAGGAGCCCAGAGAACCTCGTGGAGCTCGGGGCCCTGCCCTGGCACCGAGTCCAGGGAGTGGAAACTCGAGCTCAGCCCCTGCGTTATTCCCGTTTTCCCCTCTCCTTTTCCCTCGGAGCTCTTGAGCCTTTCCCTCCTCTGGGAAGGGGAATGTTTGGGCTCTTCCAGCACAGCTGGATGGAAACCCCACCCAAGGTCTGGATAAAACCTTGGCTATCCCCTTCCCAGGCGCTGTTATTCCACACCCAGCACCCAGCAGGGCAGGATTTGGGATTTTTGGGAGCTGAGGAGTCCCAGGCACTGCCACCCTGGCACGGGATAATCCCGCTTTTCCCCACAGGTGCTCCAGCGGCTTCGATCGCTACCGGGAGGAGTGGTTGTCCTACGGCTGCGGCCAGGTGAGCCCGGAGAATCCCGATCCCTCCTGCTGGAGGGCGGGAATGGCGCTGATCCGCCGGGAAATCCACGGCCCAGCTCAGAAAAAAATGGATGTTCACCTCTGGGTGGTCCAAGGTGTTCGGGATCCCACTGAGCGTCCGTTGGGATATCCCTGTGTTCCCTTTGGATTTCCCTTGGGATATCCCTGTGTTCCCCTTGGATTTCCCTTGGGATGTCCCTGTGTTCCCTTTGGACTTCCCTTGGGATGTCCCTTTATTGTTTTGGGGGTTTTTTTGGTGTTTTTTTGGGGATTTTTTGGGGTTTTTTGGTGGGGGTTTTGGGGGTTTTTTGGTGGGTTTTTGGTTTTTTTGAGGGTTCTTATGGTGGGTTTTTGGAGTTTTTTGGGCTTTTTTGGTGGTCTTTTGGTTTTTTTTTGGGGGGGTTTGGTGGTCTTTTGGGTTTTTTTGGGTTTTTTTTTTGGTGGTTTTGGGGGCCTTTTTTGGTGTTTTGTTTTTTTATTTTTTTTTTTTTAGTGGGTTTATTCCTTTTCCCTACTGAAAACTCCGCTTTATTTCCTATAAACCAGAGGGCTGAGTAAGGGGAACAGAGGTCACCAGACCCCTGTGGGGCCACCAGACCCACGTGGGGTCACCCAGGGGTGCACCGAGCTCTGGCTGCGGGATCTGCCAGCTCCTTGTCCCGCTGAAACCCTTCCCAAATTTCCCCTCTCTTCTCCAACCTCCGGCTCACTCCCGAATCCCCCGATTCCCCTCCGGAGTTTCGCTCCCGCGTGGTCAGCCCAGCCCTGCTGCCATTCCCGCTGGTGGGAAAACTGGGAAAGGCAGCTCCGCATTCCCTGTTTTCTCCCCTCAGTCGGATGAAAAGACCTGCGAGGATTTGGCGGAAGGCGGCCGCTACTCAGCACCCCCGGCCGGCTCCGCGTCCCCGCAGGACGACGACGTCACCTCCCCGACGGCCTCGCTGTTCATCGACAGCCTCACCACCGAGGGTGGGTGGCCAGCAGGTGACCCCAGTTCCCTGGGGATTGTCCCTGGAATGGTGATCCCAAATCCCTGGGGATTGTCCCTGGAATGGTGACCCCAAATCCCTGGGAAGGTGATCCCTCATCCCTGATCCTGATCCATGAGGACTGTACCTGGACAAGTGACCCCCGATCCCTGGGGATTGTCCCTGGACTGGTGACCCCTGATCCTGATCCCTGGGAAGGCGATCCCCATCCCTGATCCCTGGACAGGTGATCCCATTCCATTCCCTGGTGCTGATCCCTGGGCAGGGCTTTCACTGCCTCATAAAGCAAATCCAAATCCAGGTAAATACGACGAGCAGATGGGTTTGGAGCAGAATCATGGAATGGTTTGGGTTGGAAGCAGCTTAAATCCCATCCAGTCCCACGGACAGGGACATCTCCCCCTGTCCCAGGCTGCTCCAAGCCCCATCCAGCCTGGCCTGGGACACTTCCAGGGATCCAGGGGCAGCCACAGCTGCTCTGGGCACCCTGTGCCAGGGCCTGCCCACCCTCACGGGGAGGAATTTCTTCCCAAAATCCCCTCGTGAGTCCATTTCTCCATCTGCAAAAGAGCAGCAGCGATGCCTGGATCTGTAAATTTCTGGAATCCGAGGATGGATCAGGTTGGAAGGGACCTTAAATCCCACCCAGTCCCACCCCTTCCATGGGCAGGGCCACCTCCCCCTACCCCAGGTCTCTCCAAACCCCGTCCTTGGGGCAGGATGAGGACAGGAGACAATGGAAAAGGGACGGAATGGCATCCAAGAGGTGACTCCTGCGGGAATGAGGCACTGTGGGAAGAGTTTCAGAGCTTTTGCAGCTTTTTTGCCCATTTGGGAAAGTCAACAAAGCAACCAAGGCACGGTGGGCAGATCCCACAGGATCCTAAAGGGATTCATCCCGAAAAGAGAGGGGCTCGGGATTCCAGTGGGGATCCTCAGCCTGGAATGAACGTGGAGATCATCCTCTCCTTGGGAATGCTGCTCTTTCCCACTCCACAAAAAGCCCCCAAACTTCCCTGGAGACCCCACGGAGTCCCAAAGCTCCATAATCCTATTAACAGGGGGATCCCAGCACAGGAAGCGCCGCAATTTGGCCGCTTAATTGTCCTTAATTAAGTGCTAATTAAAGGAGCATTGGTTAATTGTCCTTCGGTGGCAGTGGGAAGGAGCTGGGTGGGGAAACGGAGCTCCCGCCTGCCAGGGCTGACTTGGATGGAAGGGAAGGGTTTGGAAGAGCAGCGTGGATGGAACGGCAGCTCCGAGGTTGTTTTCCAGCCCATCACCCGATTCCTGGAAAAAACCAGGATGAGAGGCTCCGTGTGACACAGTCAGGCATGGAGTTAATTTGGGATCTTGGAAGGGAACGAGCGGCAGCTGCACCCGGAGGAGGATTTTGGAGAACGGCAGAGGAGCAGCACGAGGGAGGGGACCTGGCACGGGGTGTCCTCTCCATCCAGCCCAATTCCCTGGATCCACATCCTTCCCACCAGCCCAGATCCCCAGATCCGTGTCCTCTCCAGCCAGCCCAACTCCCTGGATCCATGTTCTCTCCCACCATCCCAACTCATCGGATCCACCTCATTCCCACCAGCACAGATCTCCGGATTTGTGTCCTCTCCAACCAGCCCAGATCCCTGGATTTGCGTCCTCTCCAACCAGCCCAGATCCCTGGATCCACATCATTCCCACCAGCCCAGATCCATGGATCCATGTCCTCCCCACCAGCCCAGATCCCTGGATTTGCGTCCTCTCCAACCAGCCCAGATCCCTGGATCCACATCCTCCTCACCATCCCACCCCCCTGGATCTGTGCCCTCCCCAGCCAGCCGTGTTTCTTGGATCCACATCCTCCCTGGATCTGTTCCTGGAGCTGCTCGTGCACAGCCTGACTCACCGGCCCCGTGCCGGGAGCCGAGCCCCGGGAATTCTGCATCGGGATTTGGGAGCTGAGCCAAACCCCAGGAATTCTGGATTGGGATTTGGGAGCCAAACCAAGCCCCAGGAATTCTGGATTGGGATTTGGGAGTTGAGCCAAGCCCCGGGAATTCTGGATTGGGATTTGGGAGCCGAGCTAAGCCCCATGGATTTTGAGCATCCCATGGATTTATTTGGGATGGGTTGGCTGCAAATTCCATAGGCTGGTCACGGACACCCAGTTACGGATCAAACCCCGCACCGGGAGCAAGGAATGACCCCTTCCCTTGGGAATTTGTGCTCCAGGTGCTTTCTCTGTGAAGGAAAACCCCAACCCACGCCCTGGTCACTGCCACTGTGGTTTTCCAGGTGCCTCCCTCTTCCACAGGGATTTCAAACTCTCCGGAGATGCCATTCCAGAGGGATTGGAGTGGGTGGGAAGCACACAGGGATATCACGGGAAGCTCCTGACTGGCTTTTTTTGCCTTTTCTCCTTTCAGACGACACGAAGCTCAACCAGTTTGCGGGAGAAGAGGGTAAGGCCTTCATCCCCCCTCTCTGCTCCAAGGGAACTCAGGTTTTCCTGGGATTCGCGTGCATGGGAGCAGCGCTTGGGCACTGGGATGAGCCCCAGGGGGGTCAGGATGCAGTTCCCATTGTCCTCACCCCAATGAGGGCAATTCCAGGCGGTGGAATGAGAGCTGGGAATGCTGTTCCATCCTGGTGCTGTTTGTCCACTTTTCCCGCTCGTTCCCAGCTCCAGGAATTTTCTCCTTCCGCGTCATTCCCGGTATTTGCAGCGTTTTTCACTGGCACAAAATCCCTTTTCCCTTCGGATTTCTCTGGCTGGGACACAAAACCCGGCCTCAAATCCAACTGTGAATCATCCTCTGCCCAGCTCTGCCTCTTCCCTCCCTTTTCCCGGGAATCCCCGCTCAGTCCCAATCTTTCCATCAGCCCCAAAGTGCCGCCGTAATTCCGCAGGACCTGGAAGGATCCAACCCCTCTTCCCCACGGAGCGTCAGACCCCCTTGTAAATCAGGAGCAAATCCCAGTTCCCTGAGGGCATCCCCGGGAATTTCAGCTGCCAGACATCATCCCCGGAACCTTGGAAATCCAATTTATTCCCAATTTCATCCAAATTTTTCCCAGGCGTGGGAAGCAGCAGCCTCCCTTCCCAGAGCTCCGGAGCCGCCATTCCCACGGGCACCATCGTGGGCATCGTCGTGGCCGTGCTGCTCCTGGCTGGGATCATCCTGGCCGGAATCTACATCAGCGGCCACCCCACGTCCAGCGCCGCCCTGTTCTTCATCGAGGTGAGCGACATTCGGGATTCCCCAGCACCAATCCCAACCTTCCAGAGGGGCAACGCGGGAATTTCGGGAAGTTCGCATCCGAGGCTTTTTTCCGTGCTCCCGCTGCTCTCTCCACGCCCGGGTGATGATTTCGGGTCGGTCTCTCTCCTTCCCTCACGGTTTTGTTTCGCTCCCTTTCCGTGCTCTGTCTTTTTTTCCCCTCGGAAAAAAATTCTTGGGGATTTCAGATCCGTGAGGAGCACCCGGACACTGCAGGAAACCTGAAATTCCCCCTGCTTGGTGTGATTTTCAGTGGATAATATTTTTATTTCTTCTAATTTTGGTTCTATTTTTGCTGATTTAGTGTTTATTGCTAATTTAGTGTTTCTCTTTTTTCTAATTTTGGTTCCATTCTTGTTAATTCAGTATTTTTATTTTTTTCTCATTTATTTTCATTTCTTCTAATTTTGGTTTTATTTTTTTAAATCCAGTGGTTTTATTTTTTCTAATTTTGGTTTTATTTTTGCTAATTTAGTATTTTTATTGTTTCTAATTTAGTATTTTTTATTGTTTCTAATTTAGTATTCTTATTTTTTCTAATTTAATACATTTTTTTTAAAATTTTGATTTTATTTTTTCTAATTTTGAGTTTATTTTTTTTTCTAACATTGGTTCTATTTTTGCTAATTCAGTATTTTAATTTCTTCCAATTTTGGCTTTATTTTTTCTAATTTAGTGCTTTTATTTTTTGCTAATTCAGTATTTTTATTTCAGTTTTTTTTTTTTTCAGTATTTTTATTTTTTCATTTTTAAATTTTATATCTTCCAGTGTTGGATTTATTTTTGCTCCCCGTGTGGTGGCTCAGCCCAGTGGCATCGCTGCCTTTGAAGCATAAAATGACATTTTAAAACTCATTTTTCATCACCGAAACCTCCAACTCTCGCACCGACGACGTCGTTTGTGCCTTGTTTGGTTTTTTTCCCGTTTTTTCCCGCTTTTCCTGCAGGAATTAGGGCTGGAGGGCTCCACCCCCGGCTCCTCACCTGCCTCTGTTTCTGTTCCCAGCGGAGGCCGCACCGCTGGCCCGCCATGAAATTCCGGAACCGTTCCAACCACGCCTCCTACGCCGAGGTGGAAGCGGCCAGCCAGGAAAAGGAGGGGTTCGTGGAGGCCGAGCAGTGCTGAGCGCTTCTCCCGAGGAATCCCCGGGAATGGCGAGGAAGACCCAGGAATCGTAAGGAATCTCCAGGAATCCTCAGGAATCCCAAAGAATCTCCAAGAATCACAAGGAATCGTGAGGAATCCTCAGGAATCCCCAGGAATCCCCAAGAAAACCCAAGGAATCCCCAAGGAATCCCCAAGGAATTGTGAGGAATCCCAAGGAATCACGCGGAATCCCCAAGGAATCCTCAGGAATCCCCAGGAACCTCAAGGAATCCCCAAGGAATCTCCAAGGAATCCCAAGGAATCTCAAGGAATCCTCAGGAATCCCAAGGAATCCCCAAGGAATCCTCAAGGAATCCTCAGGAATCCCAAGGAATCCCCAAGGAATCCTCAAGGAATCCTCAGGAATCCCCAAGGAATCCCAAGAAATCGCAAAGAATCCCAAGGAACCCCCAGGAATCCCGAACCTCCCGCGTCCCGAAGCGCCGGAATCTTCCGTCGTCCCACCGCAAATTCCGTCCCCTCTCGGGGAAGCAGCGGCGAGCAGAGGGAGAAGACCCCAGCAGGAGATTTTTGGGACTCATCCGGATCCTGGATCCTCACGGATAACGAGGCTGGGAAAAAACCCCACAGCCCAATTTTTTTTTTGTTTTTTTACCGCTTCCTGGGGTTTTCCGCCTTTTCCCGGTTGTTTTTCCTCTTCCCTCCTTTTGCTGGAGCCCGGAATAGGGGCAGGGATGGTGGGGAGATCTCCCTGTGGGTTAAACAGGAGCAGCAGAGAGGATTTTCGGGGCGCCGGTGCCTCTGGAAGCGGGAACAGCTCCCGTGGAATGGCAGGAGGGGCAGCCAGGGCTCCTCTCCCACCTCCCTCCATCCCTTTCTCCTCCTTTCTTCATCCGAATTTTTCCTCCACGGCTCGGCCGCCTCCAGTCCCGGATCTTCTCATCCCACCTCTGGTTTTCCACCCTGGTGCCTCCAACTTTTCCTTGCGGGCATCTCCTTCCAACCCCTGGCTCCCTGGGAAGGGGAATTCGCTCAATTTTGAGGACAAACCCCCTCTGATGAGGATTCACCTCTGGGCTTTGATGAGCTTCCGGGCAATTAATTAGCGGTGCTGGATCGTTAATTGTGACCCTTGGTCCTAAAGGAGATGGGGAGAGGGGGGGAAATAAATCCGAGATTCCGTCAAAACGCCTCCTCTGGTGGCCATGGATGCGGCGGGAGCGGAGAGGGTTGGATGGGAGAGAGCTCTGGGATCAATCCTGGGGTGAATCCAGGCTCATTTTCGGGTGTTTTGGATCCGTGAGGAACTCCTGGACATGGCAGGAAACCTGAAAATCTCCCCTTTAACATCACTGAAAATGAACATTTTTAGGTTTTTTCCCTCATTGTGGTTCATTTCCCCAGAGGAGTCCCCGCCGTGGGGCTGGGTTTGGATGGATTCGGGATCCCCACCCCAAGGAAAAGCTTCCACTCGGGGCCATGGTCAGGTTCAGGCGGAGAGCAGAGTCTGGGTGGTCCAAATCCAGGAAATTCCCAGGAAATTCTGAGGGGCTGCTTAATCTTGGAGTGATGGTGATGATGATGACACAAAATCAGTTTAACTTCGCTTTTCCAGCCCCATTCCCAAGTTTTCCTCGGCTTCCCTCCGGATTCTGGGCTCGCTCAGGGTCCCTGTGGATCGTGACCTCCCCTTCTATCCCCACAGAGGGACCGGGGCTGCGGCCGTGCCCGGCTTGGGGGCCTCAAAATGGGGTGAAAACCCCAAATCCTGCCCCAAATTCCTCCTTTGTGCCGCTGCTGGGCCCGTCCCAGGTGGGAATTTCCATCCCCTCCCCGCTCCTGGAATTTGAACCCAAGGGAGACCCAAAGGAATCCCAAGGGAGACCCAAAGGAGACCCAGGGGAGACCCAAAGGAGACCCAAGGGAGACCCAAAGGAATCCCAAGGGAGACCCAAGGGAGACCCAGGGGAGACCCAAAGGAATCCCAAGGGAGACCCAAAGGAGACCCAAGGGAATCCCAAGGGAGACTCCGGGGAGACCCAAGGGAGGGAGGTTTGGGGAGGTGAAATCTCTTTTTTTTGGGACTTTAGAAATGATTTTCTCCAGAACTAAAGGGCTGATTTTCCACACCCTTGGATCTCCAGCGGAGCCTGGGATGTTCCAAGGGACTCGAGGCGCTTTATCCCGTCCTTGCCACGGATTCCCCGCATGGGATGGAGGATATGGAATAAAAAACCCCTTTCTTTGTAGTCCAAATAAACCCCCTCAAAGGATTCTTTGGGAATGGATTTCATCCCGGATTTTTTTGTCATGGATGCTTCAGGAATACAGGGAATTATTTCTTTTTAAGGCTTTTTAAAATTTTTTTTCCTGCTTTAGCAACAACTCATCATCACCAGGAGCTCAGAATGAATAATTGAGGTTTGAACCAAATATCTCGTTTTCTTCTCATTTATTCTGCTCAGGTTCTCTCAATTTTTATTTATTTATTTTTTCCCCCTCCCTTGGATCATTTGGCTTTTTAAAATATTCAGGATCAATGTTTTGCTCCCGAATAATTTCAAATATAAATTGCTTTAAAGGTCCTTCATAACCCGAGGGCTCAGGGGCTCAGCACTGCACACCCAAACTTCTCTTATTTTTTAATCCCGATCCATTTATTCCCATGAAGAAAATAAATAATAAATCCATTTTTCCCCCCCAATTTTTCCTTCACCGTGTTCATCCCTCTTTTCCTTCAGGAGCCTTTTCCATGCCAACAGGTGGGAGGGAATTTAGTGAGGATTAAAGAATTCTCCTGTCCTGGTGCCTCGTTCTGTCTCTGCAAGGGGAGAGATCTAAAATTAGAGGCAGAAACGTTCCATTTTTGATCGAAATACTCCCGTTTTTTTTTAACAGAAACACGCATGAATCACTGCTTTTTAATAGGAAATTAATTCAAAATTAAACAAGGGTTTCCACACCGAAATCAACCCCTGAAATGCAAATAAACCGGGATTTGTAGCCTGGAAAAGCAAGGCCGGGTCCAAAAGGAGCCGCAATTAACGGCCCCGACAGCGATGAGGGAGCAGATTGTTCCAGCAGGGCCCGTGGGCGGAGGAATAAATCCCAAATTCTCCTCTGAATCCGCATTTTCCAGGCAGAATCGAGGGGAATTCGGGCTCCTGGTTTGTTTTTAAATGTATTTATTTCCATGTATTCCATCTTCAGCAGGGAGGGGTGGGAATGGGTTCCTTCCTCGCAAGGAATTCGGGGATTCGCTGGGTTTTGGGGGAATTTTTGTGTTTTGAAGTCACCCGGAGCTGCTTTTTTTTTTTTCCTCCTCTCCCAAGGCAGGGATGGGAAGAGGAGAGGGCGGATTCCCCAGGGTGGGATAATTACCGGCACAATCCCGGGGGGGAAAAAAAAGTGGATTTAAAGGAGCAGGGAAGCCCTGCACGTTTCCCTTCAGCTGCCACGATTTCCCCGTTACAGAAAAATGAGGGAAAACCCCAATTCCCAACTTTTCCCATTGGTTTTTTTCTTCCCTTTCCCCTTTTTTCACACCACAAATCCCAATTGAGGGCAGGCAGCGATTTTTTCCCTCGTTCTCAGGAAAACTGAGCTGAATTTTCCTGCTCCCCTCCTCGATTTTAACTCCTTGATTTGGATTTGAGGTGATTTTTGCTGGTTTTTTTTAATTAAATCTGAACAAAACCCCCGGCCTCGTGCAAACCCTTTTTATCCCTCTATGAAAAATGACATTACTGATGAAGAAGGAGGAGAAAAACCTTTCCAAAGTGCTTTTGGAAGGGCTGGAGGAGCGGGTTTGCCTTTTTTGGGTGGATAATTGTGGGTTTTGTGCTCGGTGAGGAGCGGCCGGCAGCTCCCTGCCCTCCAATTTGGTGCCTTTTCCTGCTCAATTTGGTGCCTTTTCCAGATCAATTTGGTGCCTTTTTGAGCTCAGTTTTGTGCCTTTTCCTACTCAATTTTGTACCTTTTCAAGCTCAATTTGGTGCCTTTTCCAACTCAGTTTGGTGCCCTTTCCTACTCAGTCTTGTTATTTTTCCAGCTCAATTTTGTGCCTTTTCCTGATCAATTTGGTGCCTTTTCCTGATCAGTTTCGTGCCTTTTCCTGCTCAATTTTGTTCCTTTTCCTGCTCAATTTGGTGCCTTTTCCAGCTCAATTTTTTGCCTTTTCCAGCTCAATTCGGTGCCTTTTCCAGCTCAATTTTGTGCCTTTTCCTACTCAATTTGGTGCCTTTTCCTGATCAATTTGGTGCCTTTTCCTTCTCAGTTTCGTGCCTTTTCCTGCTCAATTTTGTACCTTTTCCTGCTCAATTTGGTGCCTTTTCCTGCTCAGTCTTGTACCTTTTCCTACTCAGTTTTGTGCCTTTTCTTTCTCAGTTTGGTGCCTTTTCCTACTCAATCTTGTACCTTTTCCAACTCAGTTTTTTGCCTTTTCCAGCTCAATTTTGTGCCTTTTCCTGCTCAATCTTGTGCCTTTTCCAGCTCAGTTTTTTGCCTTTTCCAGCTCAATTTTGTGCCTTTTCCTACTCAATTTGATGCCTTTTCCTCCTCAATTTTGTACCTTTCCCCTCCTTTCCCTCCATCCCCTCTCTGACCCCCTCACAAACCCTGACTGGATTAGAAAGGGAGCAGAACAAACCCTGCAGGGACCCACTCAAAGCAGCACCAGGTGATGGGGTTACCCCGCCAGGAAGCAATTAACGCCTCGCCGTTAATTACCCCAATCACCGCGGCCTTTCTGCAGCTCCAGCTCTGCCTGAAGCCTCAGGAAATCCTTTAAAAAACCCTCAGGCTCCAAAAAAAAAAAAAAGCTCTCCCAGGATATCCCAGTTTAATTTTTTTTCCCCCCACAACAGAATCTGGTGATTTCCCGAAATGTTGGGATAAATGAGGAAATCTGGAATTCCCTGGGGGATTTTTTTGGGGGTGGAATGAGGGGGTGCAGTGTATCCAACGGGATTTCTGGAGTTGGTATGCGATTCCAGGGAGAGATTCAGCCCCAGTCCTGGATACCAGGAGGAAAAAGAAATGGGAATAGGCTCTGCTCATTATTTTTGGACATTTATCCAATTTACCTTTTCGGCAAAAATATTGCAGTCGTGGTGACGTCATCACGGCGCAGTCGATTTAAGGAACCGTTCCCATTTCCTCTCCCATTTAAAGGTGATTTTTCTTTTTGTTTTGTTTCTATTTCAGCTTCTCCGAGGAGAGGAAATTAAAAGTGGGGGGTGGGAAGGAAAAGAAAAAAAGCGATCCAAGAACGGAACCAAAACAAACAACTGCATTTGGGGAAAAAAATTAAAATACTGGGCAAAAGAAAAATCCCTGGGAAGCAGCTGCAAGACTCTGCTGCCATCGTATGGGAGCTGCCTTTGGAGCAGCAGGGAAACCTCTCCCGGGAGGCTCAGCAGCTGTCCCGGGAGAGTCCGCAGTTATTCCGAGCCAGCGGCTTCCGAAGCTGAATTTAGACAGAGAAATGTTATTTTAAAGTTATTTTAAAACTTTGTTTTTAAAGTTATTTTCAAGCCAGGTGCTGTTCCACCAGAGGCACCTCGGGGTGGGATAACTCAGCCGGGCCCAGAGCAGTGACTGCTCCCCAAAACAGCTCAGAGGGGAGAATTCCACAGTTCTGGAATGGGTTGGGTGGGAAGGGACCTTGAGGGTCATCTCATTGCACCCCCTGCCATGGCAGGGACACCCCGGACTGTGCCAGGCTGCTCCAAACCACATCCAACCCGGCCTTGGGCACTGCCAGGGATCCAGGGGCAGCCACAGCTGCTCTGGGAAGGGTGAGGGTTGGAGATGGGGGTTGGAGATGAAGGGTTGGAGATGAAGGGTTGAAGATGAGGGTTGGGGTTGAGAGTTGGAGTTGAGGGTTGAAGAGTTGGAGTTGAGGGTTGGAGGTGAAGGGCTGGAGGTGGGGTTGGAGTTGAGTGTTGGAGATGAAGAGTTGGAGATGAAGGGTTGGAGTTGAGGGTTGAAGATGAAGAGTTGGAGTTGGGGTTGGAGTTGGGGTTGGAGATGAGGGTTGGGGATGAAGAGTTGGAGTTGGGGTTGGAGATGAAGAGTTGGAGTTGGGGTTGGAGATGAAGAGTTGGAGTTGGGGTTGGAGGTGGGGTTGGAGATGAGGGTTGGGGATGAAGAGTTGGAGTTGGGGTTGGAGATGAAGAGTTGGNATGAGGAGTTGGAGTTGGGGTTGGAGATGAAGAGTTGGAGTTGGGGTTGGAGCTGAGGGTTCCAGACGGGTTTGGTGGCTCCGGCCCCGGGCAGAGCCCCGTGCGGGGTGTGGGGTGTCAGTTCCAGCCCAGGCCGGGGGTTCCGAGCCAGAGAGACCCAGAGCCCTGCGGGTGCCCTGAGCACCCATCCCAGGGTGTCGCTGCCGTGGGATCACACCTGGGGC
>VXAC01008799.1:26657-45777 GCA_013399225.1 Rhipidura dahli
CCCCCCTCCCCTCACCCCGAGAGGGGCCGCGGGCGAAAAGGCGGGAAAAGCCGTTATTGCCCAAAATCCCCGTAAATTCGCCTAAAAACGGCGCCGTTATTGCCCAAAATCCCCGTAAATTCGCCTAAAAACGGCGCCGAGCTGCCAGCAGCGCCGACGGAACAGCGCTGGGGCAACGCGCTGCTGTTGTCTGCCGTCGTTTCCTCTGTGGCCACACCGGCAAACCCCCGAGCCGAAAGGCGCTGCGTTGGTTTTTAATGTTTGCCAAGGTCGCTGCTCCCGGCTGAGGCTCCCAAACCCAGCTGTGCCCACCCGACAGCCAGGACCCCTTGGAACCCCGGCAAGGTAGCGACATTTGACTGAAATAAGGCTTTAAGGAGGTGAATTTTAAGAAGAATTGTTTTAAAATGGGGGATTGGGGTTTTTTTCCCCCTCAGGGATGTGGGGTTTGGTGACCCCTGTTGTTCCCTCAGAGCTCCCTGCAGGCGCCCGGCCTGTGGAGAGGGGGTGTCCCTGAGGTAAAAAAGTGCCTGATAAAGGGTTTTATGTGAGTGCCATCGACTGTGAGACACCCTCTATTAATTTTATGTAGGTTTTGGTGGGGCAGGTCCCCCATTTCAGCCCTTTAGCCACGGATTTTGGTAGATTTTGGGGAGAGGAGCCATGGCGGAGGCCACAGCCTGGCCCACCCTTTGGCCTAAAGGTCATAGCCCGTCTGAATCTGACCCAAAGACACAGGTGAAAGGCAAAAAATAACCAAATTCATCAAATATTGATGCCTGAGGAGCAAATTCAGGCTGGAATGAGGGAAAAGGAAGCTTTTTCTTGTGTGTTTTCCCCCTCTGTTGGGAGCCAGGCCCTCACAGCACAACCCAGCCGCCATCAGCAACAGGGCCGGGAACCCTCAGCTCTGCTTTAAACTCACATTACTCTACAATTTAGGTGGTTTTGGGACCGATTTGCACCATCAGAGCCTTTGTCATAAATAAAACCACATCTTTTAAAGAAAAATTTTCAGTATGGGTTAGGGGTAACAAGTGTTAAGGTAACTCCAGGGGTGCACTCGCTGCTCTAAGGTTTGTCATCCCCCCACTTAGGCTTGCACTTGAAAATTATTATTTTATGTGATCCTCTTTCCTTCCACTCTATTTTATTTTATTTTATTTTATTTTATTTTATTTTATTTTATTTTATTTTATTTTATTTTATTTTATTTTATTTTATTTTCATTTCATTTCATTCGACGAAGGACAAGGGAAAATCGGGAAAAACAAATGAAAACCCTCATCGAGTTAATATTCAAAGCCACTGGCTTTATGCTCGTGGTGATGAGGAGAGGAAAGAGAAACATCCCAAACCAATCTCCAAAGTAAACACCCTTTTTGCAATAAATGTTTACCAAACTAACAGAGGGCTCCGAGAAATATCAGCACTAAAGTGCATCCATTAGCAGGAGTTTAGCGACTGCTTAAGGGCAACAGGGGTGGAAGTTGATGCTTTTGGCCTTGTAAACAAATTAGTTTATGTCGACAAATAGGCTGGCCCTTCTTAGCTAATGTTATGAGTTTAGCTGGTTAAATATTTAACATTTACCTTTCAATTTCCAGTGTGGATTAAGCAGTTCTCCAAACACTGCTGTCCCAGCAGCAGATGGAGACGCACAGCCCATTGCCCCCTCTGGCTCAGCTCCCTGAGAAATAAAAAACCACGTTAAGTCAAAGAGGAAGCAAATGGGAGCTTTCAGGAAATGCTTTAAAACTGGCTGCTTGCACTCTTTTTTATTTACATTCATTTTATCCAGCTCTGCTCTGCATTAAAGCAGAGACAATCCATTTAACTTTGACCAGATTGGACAGAAAAAGACAAATATTAGACAAGTACTTCCCAAAAACCTCGCTGGTGGCCAAGTATTTTTCCTGCCACAACTGGAGGCCTGAGGTAAGATTTTTAAAAAAAGATCCCACAAAACCCCGCAGCTCCAGACAGAAAGGAAAGTGGGAAGAGAAGAAAGTGTGGTGGGATTGCAACTTTATTTCTAAAGGATCAGAAATATGCACCAGGTTTAGCCAAGTTTGGTGGTGCTGGTTATAAACAGGGAACGGTCCACAAGGAATTTACATGGAACCCACAGTTCTCTGTGTAAAATTCCTCACTTTCAGAAGATAAGCATTTTTAACAGAAATTTATCTACAGGTGATTTTTTTCTTTAAGGTGCTGTGTCATTTTTTTCCTCCTCGAATCCTAAACCCACTCATTTCAGCAGCAGTTCCATTTGCTCACAAGCCCTGTGAAAGTTTTTCAGCTGCTTTAGAGAGCAGGAAATATCCTATAGCTAAATTAAAAATTCTCCCAGAGAAGTAAAAAAAAGCACCAAAAAACCTTCTTAAATGTCCAATTCTGATTGTCCCCAGAGTCAGCCAGCCCCACTTTTCCCAAAATGCCCCCAATTCCTCAGCACAAACAGAGCCCCCATTGTGGACGAGGCCGTTTCCCCTCCGTGGAATATCAGAGAGTCTGACTGGAGTGATTTTGTAATAAGCAGGGAGGATGTTTGGGAGCTTGTTGTCTGTAATTTTGTACATTTCCTAATCCCGGGAACAATGGGCTCCATTCTCCGGGAGAATTTCCCACTGCTGGCGGCTGGGATGTTGCACTGCAGCTTGGCCGGGCTCCAGGGATGTTCCAGGCGGCGCTGCCAGCTCCTGGAATTCTCCTGCAGCGCTCGTCCTCCTCTCCTTGGCAATGCCCCCCGGAGCCTCAGCTGCTGGAATCAAGGAGCAGGGTGAAAAATCGCTCTTAGAACAGCAATTTAAGCCACACTGAGTCCCCAGCTCCCAGTGCTGCCTGACACTGGGAAGTGGGGCTGTTCCAGGTACTCAAAACTCAGCAGGTAAAATCAAATAATCCGATTTATTGATTCTTCCAAAGCTCGTTTTCAGTCCCTTGTGGTTTTGGGGAAAGCCTGACGCGCTGACATTTTCACGGGGCAATGCTGTAGCGTTTATTTTTATATCACACATGGTGACATTGTTTTAAATTAAGCCTCGCACCAGCTCGCTGCTGCAGGAAAAGAAGGGTTTGAAGCATCACCTCGGTGCTTTTCATCTTTGATTTGGTCCCAAGCAAAGGCACAGCTATCAGGAATTACCACCCTGAAGGAACGGGGACGATCCTTTCAATAACAGCCCTGTAACTCTGGTCTTGTGTCGAATCATTAGTGTGACAAATTAAAACGATGCTGTTAATTACTGGAGCTTGTACCCTCACTTGTAACTGCTCAAGAATTCCCTTTCAGAGCTGTTTCCCTCACTCTGTCTCCCCCCTTCAGATGTGCCCCCAGTGCTTTTGTCTTTTCCTCCTCCGGAATCAGCTGAACCCTCCATTCCCCCAGACACGAATTCTTTATTTTCAACACATTAATTATTAGCCAGAGCACATTTTATTCCTTATGTCCTAAAAGTTATTCAGCAAATCTCTTCCCACTGCACCAAATCCGAGACACACACGAGATTTTCACACTCCCTGTGTCTCCAAGGGAGTCATTTCCTCTCAGCCTCATTCCGGGAGCTTCTTTCTCCTCAGAAAATCAGACTTTAATCATTTTTTGGGATTTTTTGTTGTTTTTTTCCTGCAGGTTAAATTGATGGGAACACAGGAACAATGACCTCGAGCGCAGGGAGCAGCTGCACCTCCGCCCGCAGGCCGAAGCAGAGGCGGAGCAGCCGCCGCTGCTGCCACACCCGGGGCAGGGATCCCCCGGCTCTGTCAGCGCTGGGGGATTTCCAAACCCTTCCCTTAGAGATCTTCCAAATGGTGTTGAATTATCTCTCAGGTGAGGAGCTGATCAGAAACCTCCATATCTGAAAACTGCCACCGATTTTTGTTTCATTTGCAAAGCTTTATCATTCAAAATGTTCGTCACTTTTCAGCAGTTAAAGTCATTTTTTGTGGCTTTAACTCTGAATTTTCAGCTTTTAAGTACGGGAAAACAACCAACCAAAATCTCAGTGATAGTTCCAATCTATTTGAAGTTGGTTTTTGCCTAGCAAATGTGAAAATCATTCCTTAGATCTGTCAGTGCCTAATTACTCCACTTTGCTGCCAAAGGAGATCAACAGGAATTAATTTCTGTTTTATTTATAAATCTCATTTTGTGGCCTGGTATTTTTTCTTTTTTTGAAGCCAGAAGAAGTTATTGACTCGTGATCAGCATTTTTTTCCCCTTGCAAGTAGGGATTGAGGAGTGTCCTGGGCTTTGCTTTTCCAGTGAAGGACATCAGCATGCTGAGCATGGTGTCCAAAACCATCAGCAGCCGCCTGATTAATTACATCTCCACCTCGTCAGGGACCCGCCGCCTCCTGCTGCAGGACTTCCACAACCTCCAACTCCCTGGCAGGGAAGAAGGAGCCTCCATCCTGGAGCACTACAAATCTCTAGGTGAGAGCAAAACTCGCTCCAAAGCTTTGGGTGAAATCAACAGGATGTGGCCCAAACCCTCCGTGAGGAACGAGGAGCCAAACAACCCCTTCCGAGGGGAGGAATGGCCTGAAATCCTTCCAAAACCTCGGAGTTATGGGAAAAAAAACCCAAAAAACAAACCCCTGCGTGTCCTGCTTGCCTCCTCTGGGTGTCCTTTTCCCAGAGAACACGCAGAGGATCAGCTTGCAGCAGGAGGAGGTGTTCCCAAATTCCCTCTGTTCGGAGCTCGGCGCTGGGAAGCGCAGCGGGGACCGAGGCTCCCAGGCCCCGGGGCAGCCGAAGGAATGCGGCTGCTCAGGCCGAGGGGTCTCCCTTTGGAGCAGCTCGCATTCCTCAGGCTGGGAAGTGCAGCCCTTGAGCCCCGCCTAACTCCGGAGCCACCGACGCCCTTTGTAAAGCACGTTGGTTCTGATTCGCTGATCGTTCTGTCGGGGGAGGAAACGAAACGAAAACGTCGGTGGGTCCGGATTTACTGTTCCCTTTCTGCTAAAAAAACCTGTGTTTGGCAGAGGAATAAATGCCAGGGTTAGAGGGAGAACTGCTGAACTGCCGAGGTTAAGTAAAGGCCTTAAACACATGAAATAAAGGCATTAAAGACATTAAATAAAATCATTAAAGACATTGAATAAAAGCATTAAAGAAATCAAATAAAAGCATTAAAGAAATTAAATAAAAGCCTTAAGGACATTAAATAAAAGTCTTAAAGACATTAAATAAAAGCATTAAAGACATTAAGTAAAGGCCTTAAACACATGAAATAAAGGTCTTAAACACATGAAATAAAGTCATTAAATCATCAAATCACACAAGGTAAAGAAGAGCTGTTAAAATAATTGAGAACAAAACCCTACAGTAAGCAAACCACGGATGTTTGGAGGTATCTTAAAGCACCTTTTCAAATTAATCTCAGCGTTTCCTTTTTAAAACAAAGCCTGAAACCTTGAAATCCATTAAAAAAAAAAAAAAAAACCCGAATGACTTAAGGCTTTACAACAACCTCCCCCAAAAAGGCACCCGGTTATTTAAATGTAGGCGTGAACCCAACCCCGCAGGAGCCGCAGGAGGCGAACGCGACCTTTGAGAAGCACCAACCCATCGGAGGCTGCTGCGGCACCGCGGGAGCCTCGGGGAGGCTGCTCGAGTAGAGCTGGCTGTAAAATCAATATTTACATTGCAGCAGGGGGAAAAAACCAACCAACCCCGCAGTGCAAAAAGCACCTTCTGCTGGAGCCTGTTTTACACTCCCCTGATGGGCGGTTCCATCCTGGAGCTGCAGCTGAGCCGGCCCAACAGCTGCTCCTCGGGGAGAGCTCTCCAAAGGCTGATCCGGGCAATAAAAAATGGCCTTGGCTGAGCTTTGGAGCAGATCCGAGGCTGAGGAATAAATTGTGGCTGTCGTGCAGGAATGCTGCCACGCTGCGAGGGAGGGAAGAGTCACTTTGGGATCGCAGGAAATCCACCAAGTGCTAAGAAAAAAAAATAAAGATGGATTTTTAGGATTTTTTTTTTCTGGAGAAAAATTTCCTTAAATTTCCTTTTTTTNCTTTTGTAAAAGGCTTTGAGTGCAAGCTGTTAACTCAGTTTTTATCAGGAGTGTGGAAGAAATTCTGTTTCACAAGGAGCTGTTCCCCAGGATAAGGAGCTCCAGACTCTGACATCCCAAACACACCTGCACAGGAAAAGAAATTCCCCTCTCTGCTACATTTTACATTAGGAAAAACCAGAATATTTGCTTTTTAGAACATGTGGCTGTCCTGAAAAAATAAATAAATCTGGGGATGATGTAAGGGGAAAAGCAGCTTTCCCCCCAGGGTGCTTTTAGAAGAGGTGCAACGAGTTCCCATTTCTGAGCCGTGTTTTGAACAGCTGCAATTCCCAAAATTCCCAAAGCCACGCAGCCATTTCAGCCCAGCTCCAGCTGTGAGCAACAGGGGCTGGAACCAACGCCAGCAACAACTTCCAGCAGCTGCAGGAAGCTGCAAACTCCCTGCAAACCATTCCTTTAGGGAAAGATGGCCTTGCTGCCCCTCCTCCCAACACAAACCCCTGCTCCTTTCACCTCGGAGGGGCAGCTTTTCCTCCAGGCTGTATTTTTGTTTTATTTCTGAGGATGCTGCTGCAGTGTTGGAGCATCCCCAGAGCTGTGTGTGTGTGTTTGACCCCCCTGTGCCCCCCAGGGCTGCTGCTCAAGAGGTGCACCCTGCTGCTGCCCACCAGGGACAGGCTCAAGTACGTGCACAAAGTGCTCTCAGGGGTGAGTACTCGAGGGGATGTGCACAAAATACTCCCAGGAGTAAATCCTCCTTCCTCCCACCAGCGTTCCTCACCGTCCTTTGTGCTTACAGCAGCCTTTCCACAGGGTAATTAACTCTGGGCTGGTCACCAGTGACACCAGGACATGAGGCCTTAAGCTGTGCCAGGTTTAGGCTGGACATTTAGGCTGGGCACGAGGAGAAAATTCTGCACAGGAAGAGGGATTGGGAACTCTTCATTTTCTTCACAGGAAGAGGGACTGGGCACTGGAATGGGCTGCCCAGGGAGGTGGAGGTGTTTAAAAAAAGGCTGCACGTGGCACTCACTGCCTGGTTTAGTTGAGGAGGAGGTGTTAGGTCATGGGTTGGATTTGATGTCCTCAAAGGTTCTTTCCCAACCTTCATCAATTCTGTGATTCTGTGATTCTTTGCTGGAGTTTATCATCACTGAATAATCAATTTATTCATTTGGAATTGGCCTCTTTATAACATCACTACCAAACTCCAGTGTGTTGGAGGCTGTTCCACTGAGATCCCACCTTCCCAGGCTGGTGGTTCTCAGCTCCTCATCACCTCACAGGCCACTAAAAACTCTGCCCAGCCCTTCTTGGGTATTTTCCTCCCTGAAAACAAAGTTTTTCCTCCCTGAGAAGAAGGGTTTTCCCTCTGAAAATTGGCTTTTTACTTCCCCAACCCCCCTTTTTTACACCCACAGTTTTGACCCCACACTAAACCCTAAAGCAGCCACCACAACTCCTTCCAAGAACTCCCATCCCATCCCAATCCCATCCCATCCCATCCCCAGCACTCACAGGAGGAGGGGGAAGAGGGAATCCTCCTGAACCTCTTCTGTGTTTGGAGGGACAAAGCGCTGCTGTTTGCCCCTTGCAGGTTTCCTGTTTCAAGCTGAATGGCTGTGCCAGCCCTCTGCACTGCCTGGGGCTCCAGTGCTACGGGGTGTTCTTACAGGTACAGTATCCCAACGAATTAATCTATTAATTAACCTAATTAATTATAAATTAATCAATTAATCTGTGTGTTGTAAGTTTTTTTTAGAAGTACGAGCTGGTTTGGGGGATGTGTTTGTGTGTTTGGGGGGGCAGTGTTTATTCACACAGTTCCTGAGTTTTCTTTCTGCTGTTTTAAGTTGCTGATTTGACTCCTGAGAATTCCTTGGCCTGGATTTCTCTCCCAGCCAATCCAGATTTTTGTTTTGATTAGGAATTTATTACCTAAGAAGGGGAGAAGGGGCAGCATTTTATCCCACAGCTCCAAATTCACAGGTCAAGAGCAGAGATTTCATTTCAAGGCTCCACACCTCCAGAAGGGTTTCTCCTTGTGGTAGTTTAAAATTAACATAAAAAAGAATTAAAATTAAAATCCTCTCTTAGCAGAGCAGGTGATTATTGGTGCTGGGATGTTTTGTAGCAAATCCCTTCCAGTTGAGGTTCACAAATCAGATTTTTGGAACCCCCTCAGCAGTTTTTGGTTCTGGGAGGCATCAGGCTGATGAATCCTTGCTTTGTAATGCTTTAAATTTTGTTAGAAAGTTTCTTTTCTGGCCAATTTCGGTATCAAGGCCTTAAGCACCACCAGGTTGTGGCTTCCCTGCCCTTACTCAGGTACGACCCTTCCCTCCCTTCCTCTCCTGAGAACCTGCAGGACAAATTCTGGGGGCGCTGGCTTTGGGAACCAAATTTCTGCTCAATCTCCTCCTTCTCGGCCCATTTTCCCTCCCCTCCAGATCCTGACTGCGGGCTGGGATGAGCTCGAGTGCCACCGGGTGTTCAACTTCCTCTGGGAGCTGAGCAACTTGGCCAGGAAAGTGCAGACAGTCGTGAGCAGCAAACCAGGTAACTCCCAAAAATCTCCCAAAAATCGGGAAACGGCTCCTGATTGCTGCAAACACAACGGGGGTGGGGTTGGGGGCGTTCCTGAGCCTGCTGGGGGTTCTGGGGGCATCCCCCAGCTGCGTTCTCCTCACCGAGAGCAGAGGGAAGTGCTTTTGTCTCTGCAGTGATTTGTCCTGAGAGGCCTTTTGAGATGTTTTAAATCACTCCGTTATCAGTCCAAAGCATCGGCTGGGTCTCTGCGTCACGGGTTTGAATCCTTCCCACCCTACAACAGTGAAATCCATGGGAAAGGAGACAATTCAGAGAGAAAACGATGCAGCAAAAAGGGAGGTTCAGCATTTCTGAGCCCCAACACTGACGGGACAAAGGCCTCTCCAGAAATCCTCCCTTTTCCCCACACAGAACAGGGAATTTCTATGGAACACCTCACCCACAGCCATCACCAACACCCAGACACCAAACCCCACAGCTCGTGGTGCATCCACAGATCCCACCACCCGAATTAGGGCAAAACACCAAAACCAGCTAAATTCAGGCAGCAATAATAAAACCCCCCGCCTTTTCCCTTGCTGTGAAGAAGGGAGGCTCAGGAATTCCCTGTTTCCCAGGCAGTGCCCGCAGGTTGGAGCTGCGGATCCGCCTCTACTGCCGGGGGGTGCTGCTGCCGCCCGGGAGCCACCGCAGCGACTCCGCCTTCTGGCTCACGCGCATCCTCAAGCCCTGGCCCATGGTCAACCAGGCCCGCCTGCTCTACATCCTCTTCGGGCCCGTGTCCTCCCTCGATGGTGAGCGCAAAGGGGACCTGCAGGGCTCCGGGGAGGAGATTTTCCTGCAGGAAACTCCCCCACAGAAAAAGAAAAAAAAAAAAAAGTGGTGTTGGAGTAATGGAGTCATGGGATGGGTTGGGTTGGAAGGGATTTTAAAGCTCATCCCACCCCTGCCATGGGTGGGGACAGCTTCCACTGTCCCTTGGGCACTTCCAGGGATCCAGGAGCAACCTCAGCTTCTCTGGGAATTCCATTCCAACCCCTCCCCGCTCTCACATCCTCCCTGTGAGGATGGAAAGGAAGAAAGGGAAGGAATTCCTTGCTCAAAACCCAATCTAAAGCTGCCCTCTGTCAGTGTGAAGCCATCGAATTGCCTAAGAAAGAACCATTCTGCTCAAGCAGCCCCCACTAACATACATAAAATATCTAATTTATATGTATTACACATAAAATACATAAAATATGTAATATATATACATAAAATATGTAATATATATACATAAAATATGTAATATATATATACACATAAAATACATAAAATATCTAATTTATATATACACATAGGATACATAAAATATTTAATACATATACATAAAATATATAATATATATACACATAGAATACATAAAGTATCTAATAGATATACATTACATATATATACATAAAGTATTTAATATATATATATACACACAGTTATNGAGTAATGGAGTCATGGGATGGGTTGGGTTGGAAGGGATTTTAAAGCTCATCCCACCCCTGCCATGGGTGGGGACAGCTTCCACTGTCCCTTGGGCACTTCCAGGGATCCAGGAGCAACCTCAGCTTCTCTGGGAATTCCATTCCAACCCCTCCCCGCTCTCACATCCTCCCTGTGAGGATGGAAAGGAAGAAAGGGAAGGAATTCCTTGCTCAAAACCCAATCTAAAGCTGCCCTCTGTCAGTGTGAAGCCANAGTCACAATTCAAGTGAAGAAATTAAATGACTCTGTTCCTCTCATCTCCCTTTCCTGACTTAAATCCCTCTCCAAGAAGCTCCCACTTCCATGAAGGAAAACACCTTCCCTCACTTAATTATTAAATTAAATTCCTGGCCTCCTTGAAGTTTGACTCACATTTCAACTCCCACTAAAAGCACAGATGGGGAAGGATCACAAAACCCCAGCGATGTCACCTGAACCCCCCTCCCTCCTCCTCTGCCCCTGCTGGGAGGCTCCATTTAGCAACTTTGTTGTTTAATTAATGTCACTTAATAGCAGTTGTGATTGATGTATCGCTCAGGACACGTGGTGTGGCAGAAAATGATAGAAGGACCGACAGATGAGAGCAGTCTGAAGGGTTTAGCTGATGCAATTAAGCTGCTGTATGGTACAGAAGCTAGAGAATGGACAGCAGATGATGTTATCAGTCTTGTGGATGAGCTGTCAGGTGTGTTTTTGCCTTTCTCGTTCAATCCGTGGGATTGCAGATCCTCACATCCTCCAAATCCAGCTGCAAAATTCCTCCCGGGAGCTGTGGCTTGCTTGGAAAAGTCCCCACGCTGGTGATGGGAGAAAGTGTCCCTTACACCTCCAGGCTGCCTTTCCCCGTGGAGAAATCTTTTAAGAATCCATGGAGACCATTTTAAAACTCAAATCTTGCCTCGAATTCTTGAGGAAACCTTGTCCAAACATAGAATTTCCTCGGGCAAAATTCTCCTGAACAACTTAAGAGAGTTTTGGCTGAGGCTGTGGCACCAGAGTTGGTGTGGAGAGCTCTGACTGTTGCTGGCAGGGGTTGTTTGTGCCCTTTCACTGCTCTTCTTTTTGCTCTGAGCTGACTGAAGTCCTCTCCCTCTCTCTTCCCAAGTGGTTCCCCAGGAGTGGCTGATGGAGAACAACGCCCGCCTCCTCCTCCTGAGTGGGAACAGCATCTGCTTCACCTTCCTGGCCAGCAAAGCTGTGAATGGCAGAGCTGTGGAGCTGGCCAGGCTCATGGTCTTCATGGCCCTGGTGAGTACAGCTCAGCACGGCCTCTCTCTGCTCCCAAATCTGCTGTCTCAGGCTGGAAAGTTTTCCTCACCCTCTGCCACACACCAGGAATAAATCCAGGCAGATCCAGGGGTGCTCTTCCACCCTCTCTGCTCCCTGGGCAGCACATTCCTGGGAGCTGGCAGGCCTTGAGGAGAAGGTTCAGAATTCCCTGAATTTGGCTGGCTGGTGCTTCACAGCTGCTCTGGGCAACAAAAAGAACCCATCAAGTGTCATAATTGGGAAGAAATATTTATTTTAAATCACTTCTCTTGCTAAGAGGTTCCTTAGTGCCACAGATGGTGAAACCAGGAGTGATTTAAAACCCATCCCACCCCTGTGTCCCTGTCACAACCCCTGATTTTCCAGCCCACAGCCACAACTGGTCCAGAACCAACACTGAACGCCAAGATTTGATCTCTTGCATTGGAAAAGGTGTGGTTTTAATCCTCCCTTTGCCCTCCAGGTGTGTGAGAAGGACCTGTACTGCATGGACTGGGCAGTGAAAATGATGCAGAAGGTCTGCAAGGTTTTCAGCACTCCCTGGGAGAGAAACAACTTCCTGCAGTGCCTGGAGAGCACCTTTTCTCACATGCTCATGGACATGCTGCAGGCTGTGCTGGCTGGTAAGGCTCGGCCCCTGGGCCTGCACCAGCTCCTGGGCCAGGTTCTGGAGCTGCCCATGGAACCCAGGAACAGCCTGGCCTTCCCTCCCTCCCCAGCCCTGCAGAGCCTGAGAGGTTTGGTAACACAAAACCACTGAATTCCAGAATGGTTTGGGTGGGAAGGGACCTTAAACTCATCCCATTCCGCACCTCCCACTGTCCCAGGCTGCTCCAACCCCATCCAACCTGGCCTGGGACACTGCCAGGGATCCACAGTTTCCCTGGGCACCCTGTGCCAGGGCCTGCCCAACCTCCCAGGGAAGGATTCCTTCCCAAAATCCCCACCTGAGTCCATTTCTCCATCTGGAAACGTGCAGCAGTGATACCTGGATCTGTAAAGTTCTGCAATGCCAGAAGGATTTAGGTTGGAAGGGACCTCAAAGCTCATCCCATTCCATCCCTGGTGCTGATCCCTGGGCAGGGCTTTCACTGCCTCATAAAGCAAATCCAAATCCAGGTAAATATGAGGAGCAGATGGGTCTGGAGCAGAATCATGGAATGGTTTGGGTTGGAAGCAGCTTAAATCCCATCCAGCCCCACGAGCAGGGACATCTCCCCCTGTCCCAGGCTGCTCCAAGCCCCATCCAGCCTGGCCTGGGACAATTCCAGGGATCCAGGGACAGCCACAGCTGCTCTGGGCAACAAAAAGAACCCATCAAGTGTCATAATTGGGAAGAAATATTTATTTTAAATCACTTCTCTTGCTAAGAGGTTCCTTAGTGCCACAGATGGTGAAACCAGGAGTGATTTAAAACCCATCCCACCAGAAAGCCGGGCCCAAAGCCCCTTTGGGCTGAGCCTAAAGCTGCACCAGCTGCTCCAGCTGGAGCCTCAGGGCTGATGCTGGGGCTGAGCTGGAGGGAGGAGCAGGTCCCTGTCTTGACCCACAGAGGCTCCTGTCTGTCCGTGGCCAGGCTGGTGGAGGAATCCAGGAGCTCCTCCCGTGTTCCCTCCCAGCTGTGCTGCCATCAGGGGCTGCTGCTTCCCTGTGCTGCCAGCTCTGCCTGAGGAACATTCACCTGCAGAGGTTCCCTGGGTGCAGATTTTGGTTTCACTGCTCCTTTTCCCGTGGTTTCTGTGCCCTGCCAGGGGAGCGGGGCGAGGACGACGGCAGCTTCCTGAACCTCTTCCACCTGGTGAATGCCCAGACCAGCTTCCACAAGGAAATCCTCTACCTGGCCATGGGCAGCAGCAGCAGCAGCACCACCTGAGCTCCACAGACCCCTCCTCTTCTCCTGCTGGATTTCTCTCCCCCTTTTCCTTTTGGATGTTTGCAAAGGAGCATCCGGTTATTCCTTAAATCCCCGGTAAGAGCTGGAACAGCACAAGTTGGGCCCATCCCTGTCAGCCCAGCTGGGTGAGCTCATGGGGGGCTTGGGGAGTGCAATTCCACCCCGTGTGCTCTGCTCCTCCAGGGAGGAGGGCTGGGGCCTCTCTGTTGGGAACACGAGCTGCCTTCTTTTCCCACTGTGAGTGTTTCCACCCAATAAAAACCACGTGGTTTCCACATTTGATGTGCAGACACCGAGTGAAGCTCCTGTTGTCTTAGCCCAGAGCCCAAAACATTCTGCTCTCTTCAGTTTGTTTTCTCTTGGGAGCCTGAGGAGAAAGGGAGGGCTGGGATTTGAGGAGCTGCATTTTTCCAGCTTGCCAGGGGTCTCTTGCCTGGGCTCTGTGGCAGAAGTGCTTCAGCTAAAGGGGATTTCTGAAAGCAATCCCAGTGCTCTGATCGACCAGGGCTTTATTTCCTCTCAGTCTCCAGGTTTTTATAGAGCAGAGGAAACTTTAAATCTCTCCCCCTGCCCCAGGCACCAACTGCTGAAGTGTTTTTAGGATTTAGCCAAGTTGGAGACCCCCATGAACCACATTCAATTAGAGCTCTGCTTCATTAAATGGATAAATGTTTGCTGCTTAGAGAAGAGTTGGATTTCCTGCCCTGTTGCCTTACAGACCAACCCATGGTTTGGCAATAAAAGGCTCCGTGTGCTCTTGCAGCCTCCAGGTTGCTGAGGAGCTCCTTTCCCCACCTCGGTGTTCCCTTCCCAAACCTCTCAGGCTTCCTTCAGCGCCGGCTTTTCCCACATTTCCCTCGGGAACAGCTGAAGTGGCACCGATTTATCTCAGCTGCCCCCACCCGCTCCCATCGGCAGCAACCTGGAAGCAGCTCGGGGGCTGCTCTGAAGTTGGTGCGCTGAAAATCCTCCTCTCCACCTTTGTGGAATCCAAAAATCCAGGCAGGATTTTACTCCGGGACATCCCCCGGTCCTTGCAGGTGCCGGTAGATGGCGGAGATGAAACCTTCCCTGAGCGCGGCAGCTGCTGGGAAATGCTGGGAACATCCCTTTTTTCCCCTTCCTGTCTGAAGGTGACGTTTAAGGGCGCCGGGGTTGTGCTGTGCGCGATTTCTGAAGGCAGAGAAATTCCAGGCTCTGCTTTCTGCTCCGGGAACCGAACGTGGCCGGACTGATCCCCAAAGAACCTAAAACACGAGGAGAAAACACACTCGGGAGTGAGAACAGCGCCGGGAAAACGCCGCCGGGGCGGAATCTCCAGACCAGTTCCTCGTCCCTCCCTTTTATCCTCAGGAATCGCTCCCGAGAAATAATCCCGGCAGGAGAAGGGAGCGGAGCCCGGCGCTTTGAGCGTCCCTGTCCCGCCGTGTCCCGGCTCATTCCCGGCCCCGGCGCCGTGAATTCCAGCGGGGCACAAGGGGGGCCTTTATGGAAGCGCTGCCCCACGGGAAAAGGGAGCTCTTTGATTCCCTGGAGCAGCCGGCGGGGCTGGAATGGCAGCCCGGAGCGCCGGCTCCTCATCAATTATTGACGCCTTTATTAATTATCATTAACTGCCCCGGCTCTGGCTCTCCCAGCGGCTCGCGGGGTGCTTGGTGATGGTTTTGGCCTCATTTCCACCAAAATTCCCAAAGGCCTGAAACCAAATCCCGCTCGGTTTGGGATGAAGTGGGAAATGACACCTCCTTTTCCAGTTCCCCCTGGATCAGCTCTCAATTTAACCCCGAGGAGGGTCCCGGTCCAGAGGAGCTGGGCTGGGGCTACTTGAGAAAAAGGTGATTTTCCTGATTTTCCTTCTGCTGCCAGATTTGAACTGCTGGAACTGCGGGTTCCGATCCCTTTTCCCACCCTTCCTCACCTTTCTCACGCCGCTTTGGGGGCTGCAGGAAGGGATTTGTGTGCCTGGGAGTCAGAGGAAAGGATCGCTGCCGCTTTCACACTCAGCTGAGTTCCCATTCCGCACATTCCTCCTCCTTACTCGCTCTCCCCCCATCCCCGCAGATGCCGGCTCCGCTCGCGGCCTCGGGGATGGGAGGTTGTTGAGAACAGAAATTCCTGCAGAAATTCCTCCCGGAATATTTCAGGCTCCCGATTCCCGGCTATTTTTAGCGGTGGGGTGAGGGAGCAGCGTTTCCTCACCTCCGGGTCTCAGCGGGTGGGATCGCCCCGGGCGGCTCCAGGAACGCGCTCGGGATAAAATCCCCCAGCTTGGAGTTTCTCTCGGGAATTTAACTGGCAGGAAATCGCGGTGTCCAGCATTCAGCTGGCAGCACTGACCACATCCAGCATTCCCAGGCTCTGAAATCCCTCTCTTTTTTTTTTTATCCTGTGAACTCCCTCTCCTGAAAGTCTCACCAGCCCATCCCAGCATTTCCTGCTCTCCCTGGATCCCGTTCTCTCACACTCTCGTGAGATAACTTGGATAACTCAAGGGGCACAAAATTCTTCCCGTTATGGGTATTTCAGGTGGTTGTTGCTTAAAAAAATATAAAACCCTGGGAGACACCAGGGATGTGAACATTTTGCCTTCTGGGAGGGTGAAGCTTTCAGTCCCTGCCCGTGAGCAGCAGTGGGAGGGCAGGGATTGATTCAGGGCCTCAAAAAGGGCAGGGAAAATCCTCCTGATGCCCCAAACACCTCCCCAGGCCTCTCCACGCGGGAGGAAAATGCAGCTCTGAAATGTTCTTTCCATCCCCCAGAAATTTCCATGGTGGTGAAAACGTTCCTTTTCCCATCCAAGGCCTCCTGGAGCTTCCCCAAGCACCACCAAGGGAGGGCTGGGGGTGCTCAGGGACCCTCCAAAGGGGAGAGGCCGGTGGAGACCCCACCCTGCCTGGAGCAGGGACCCTCCCCAGGGACTGCTGGGGGACTCGGGGGTGCCTCAGCCTGGATTTCCCATCTCTCGGCATTCCCGGGATGCCCTGGATCCCTGGGCGCTCCTGGAGCCGCGGGTGCCCCATCCCCATCCCCATCCCCGCAGTGACAGCAGCAGCAGCCATGTTCCCTCTGCCGTGTCCTTCCTCTTTATTCCACTCCCCGAACGTTAAAAATAGAAAACATTTCCTAAAATTGCTCCCAAACCACCTCGTGCCGAGGGCACAGGACACGAAGGGGGGACAGGACCCTTCTCATCCCCCCTGGGGACACCGCGTGCGTCACCGGGAGCATCCCAGGACCTGGCAGCGGGGATAACCCAGGTCCTGGCAGGGGGGATAACCCCGATCCTGGCAGCGCTCCCCTCCTCATCCCCCCATTCCCTGCCCGGCCCCGCCGGCTCCGTGGCTGCTCCGGGCCGGGCTCGCCGAGGTTCACGCACTTCCAGAAGGCTCCGAGGGACGCGGACCGGGCGGAGGCTGCGGGAGAGAGAAAGGAGAGGCTGAGGCAGAGAAAGGGAAGGGAGAGGTCGCTGTGAGCCGGGCCCGGAGCTGCCGGAGCCGCGGGGATGGGATGGAGCAGCTCCGGGATGGAGCCTCAGGGATGGAATGGAGCAGCTCCGGGATGGAGCCTCAGGGATGGAATGGAGCAGCTCCGGGATGGAGCCTCAGGGATGGAATGGAGCAGCTCCGGGATGGAGCCTCAGGGATGGAATGGAGCAGCTCCGGGATGGAGCCTCAGGGATGGAATGGAGCAGCTCCGGGATGGAGCCTCAGGGATGGAACGGAGCCGCTCCGGGATGGAGCCTCAGGGATGGAATGGAGCAGCTCCGGGATGGAGCCTCAGGGATGGAATGGAGCAGCTCCGGGATGGAGCCTCAGGGATGGAATGGAGCAGCTCCGGGATGGAGCCTCAGGGATGGAATGGAGCAGCTCCGGGATGGAGCCTCAGGGATGGAATGGAGCAGCTCCGGGATGGAGCCTCAGGGATGGAATGGAGCAGCTCCGGGATGGAGCCTCAGGGATGGAATGGAGCAGCTCCGGGATGGAGCCTCAGGGATGGAATGGAGCAGCTCCGGGATGGAGCCTCAGGGATGGAATGGAGCAGCTCCGGGATGGAGCCTCAGGGATGGAATGGAGCAGCTCCGGGATGGAGCCTCAGGGATGGAATGGAGCAGCTCCGGGATGGAGCCTCAGGGATGGAATGGAGCAGCTCCGGGATGGAGCCTCAGGGATGGAATGGAGCAGCTCCGGGATGGAGCCTCAGGGATGGAATGGAGCAGCTCCGGGATGGAGCCTCAGGGATGGAATGGAGCAGCTCCGGGATGGAGCCTCAGGGATGGAGCAGCTCCGGGATGGAGCCTCAGGGATGGAGCAGCTCCGTGCGGGAGCAGCGCGGATGGATCAGCTCCATGCGGGAGCAGCAGCCGCAGCCCCCCGTCATCCCCCTTTGGCTCCTTGGGAATGACGCAGCCGGGATCCCGGAGCTGTTCCGTTTCTCCCCCTCTCTCGGAGGGAACAAAAGCCGCCGGTTCGAGCTGCCGAGAGCGGCTTTTCCGAGCCGGAAGAGCGCGTCAGCTGCACAATGGCCGGGGCTGGGTGGCCTGGTGTCAAATCACCCCCGCTTCCCCCCCCTTCCAGCCCAGGCAGCCAAAGGCAGCAGCACCGACCCCAAATCTGCCTTCCCTGTCCCCCCATCCCCAGAAATTCACGCCCGGTGGGGCTCGGAGCTCACCTGGCTGCTGCTCGGGTACGGCGGGGCTGCTGCTGCTCGGGCGCATCTCCATCCGCGGCTCTCTAGAGCATGTAAATGATGTAGGACAGGATCACCAGGCCGATGATGGCGAAAAACATCAGGATGAAAATGTCCAGCATGGCGAGGGACGGAGGAGGCTGCGGAGGGGCAGCGGCTGCCGGGCTCCGGGCTCCGGGCAGGGCTCCGGGCAGCGCTCCGGGCTCCGGGCAGGGCTGCTGGGCAGAGGCGCCGCTGCGCGCTCCCCTCCCCGCTCAGGGTGCAGAGCTGATGCCGGAGCTGATGGAGCCGCTTTGGAGCTCCCGAGGAAGCGATGAACGCGGCCGGGCTCAGCCCAGCCCCGCGGGCCGCTCTCCCTGCCGTGGGGGGGGGGCTTGGGGTTTGTTCTCCCCCCACTTCAGGGGGTGCCCCCGGGGGATGTGCCCCCCACCCCCGTGTGCAGCCGGGAACGGGCCCATCCTTTGGAGAAAGGAGGGAAAAACGGGGAAATGAGCTCCACAGCAGCACCCACCCGAATTCACCTCCCGCGGTGCTCCCGGGGTGCCCCCGCAGCGCCCTTTGCCACGCACGGAGCCGCTGTGGATAAACAAAATCCTGAAAATCCCACCTGCGGAATTCCCAGGGCTCCAAAAAAACATCCCCGGGCTTCCCAAAAGCAGCGGGGGAGCCGAGGAGCTGCATCCCAGGCGTGTCCCAGGCTCGGGCGAGGAGAAAACCCCCAGCCCTGGAAGCCTCCCCTGGGCCCGGGGAAGCAGAAAAGCGGCCGCAATCAAAACCCAGCACAATCAGCAGGTAAAAATTAAACTTTTATTTTCAATCCGAGTAAACCGGGAAGAGAATCTGTCGGGTTTCTTCCATTCCGTGCGGCTTTTAAATTTTTATTTTAATTTTTTTTTTGATCAAAAGGCCAAATAAAATAATTATTATTATATTATTATTATTTTAATCGTGGTGGGTACTCAATCCAGGAAGGACACAAGGACAAAACCCCAAATCAAGCGACGGATCCCGAGGAAAACACGTTCTAAGCTCAGCACTGAGAAGTAACCGGGGCAGCTGGGATGGACGAGGTTTATTTCACACGGGATGAGAAGCGATTCTTCAGCTTTTTCATCTTTTGTCTTCCTTTTTTTTTTTTTTTTCTTTTTTTTCCCCTCCCCCCCCCCCCCCTCCCCCTTTT
>VXAC01008799.1:49694-61366 GCA_013399225.1 Rhipidura dahli
CCCTTCCCTGCCCCCTTCCCTTCCCCGCCCCCGGAACTGCAGCGGCGGGGCCCGGGAGCCGCTCGGCGGGGCCGGGGGGGTTTCTGTCTCTCCTAAGTGGGTCACGGCCACGCCAGGCTGGCAGCCAGACACCGGGAAGCGGCTGGAAGCGGCTGGGAGAGGCTGGGAGAGGGTGAGGGGAGCCGGGCAGAGCCGCCAGGGCCGGGCTCAGTGCTCAGCTCTGTCCCCGAATGTCCCCAAATTCCCCCCGGATCTGCCCCAAACCCAGCCCCCAGCCCCACTCCGGGGAAGCCGCCAGCTCAGAGCCCCCAGGTTTTGCCCCCCCAAGGGAAAAATCTCCCAGTTTGGAGATTCCCCCACTCCCCAGCCTCGCCCAGCTCTGGGGTTTGGTGCGTCCGTCCCAGCCCGAGGGAGCCGCGCAACGGGAGCAGGAAAACAGGGAATAAATCAGCATCCCCTCCGTCCCGGCCTGCTGCGGCTCCCTGGGCTCTGTGCGAGCTCCCGACTCCCTCTCCCCGCATCCCAGAGCCCTTCCCAGGAGCAGCCGGCAGCTTCCGGCCGGGAGTCTCCGGGATGGAAAAGCAGGAGCAGCCCCGGCACCTCCGGCCCGTGGAGCCCAGGGGGATTCTCTGGGAGAATCCAGCCCCGCTCCTTCCCCGGGAACGCTCCCGGCTCCCCCCGGCAGCCCAAGGGAGATTCCTGAGAATTTCTGAGCGTCCCTGAGAATTCCCGAGAATTCCTGAGCATCCCTGAGAATTCCCGAGAATTCTTGAGCATCCCTGATAATTCCTGAGAATTCTTGAGCGTCCCTGAGAATTCCCGAGAATTCCTGAGCATCCCTGAGAATTCCTGAGAATTCCTGAGCGTCCCTGAGAATTCCTGAGCGTCCCTGTCCATCCCTGAGAATTCCCGAGAATTCCTAAGTATCTCTGTGCTCCCCTGAGTGTCCCTGAGAATTCCTGACCATCCCAGAGAATTCCCGAGAATTCCTGAGCGTCCCTGAGAATTCCTGAGCATCCCTGAGCATCCTCCTCCATCCCTGAGCATCCCTGTCCATCCCTGAGCATCCCTGAGCATCCTCCTCCATCCCTGGGTATCCCTGTCCATCCTGTACATCCCTGAGAATTCCTGAGCATCCTCTTGCATCCCTGTCCATCCCTGTGCTCCCCTAAGTATCCTCCTGCATCCTTCTCCATCCCTGAGCATTCCCGAGCATCCCTGAGCATTCCCGAGCATCCCTGAGGTTTCCCGAGCATCCTCCTGCATCCCTGTCCATCCCTGTCCATCCCCGAGCATCCTCCCCCGTCTCCATGGCAACGCTCCAGCACCCACCAGACCCCCACCCACCCGCAGGGAGCAGGAGGGGGGTCGGGAACCGGGATTGCTGATCCCTGCGGGCTCCCCAGGGCTCGGAATCCGTGGATCCCGCTGCTCCCTCCTTCCCTCTCCCAGCCAGCTCCGAGCATCTCGGATCCCAGCGCTCCGAGGAGCCGGGAGAGGGACAGGAAACGCCCAGGAAAACAGGCTGGGCAATCCTTCCTGCCCGGATTCCAGGATTCCCAGATTCCAGGATTCCGTGATCCCAGGCTGTTTTTCCCAAGGCCACTCACGTTGCTGATCTGATCCTGAGTCTTTTTGATCCTCTGCAGCTCGGGGGTGTCGGCCACCACGCTGAAGCCTTTGCCTTTGTTCTTCTCAAACTCCTCCTTGTAGCGGATCTGGGGGAGAAAAACGGGATTGGGAATGGGATTGGGACGCCAGGAAAAGCGGGAGAGCGCCCAGCCCCTCGCTGCCTCGCTCAGGAGCCCCCCAGGGATGGCAGAGGGGGCGGCCCAGGAGCTCCTGGAGCCAAAATCCGCCCCCAGCCCGCGGATCCCGCTCCCATTCCGGCCGGATTTGGGGTCGCTGGGATTTGAGTTCAGCTCCCTGCGGAGCACCAGGAGCGGCCAGCAGCCGAGTCCTGCAGCTTTCTGATTCCAGGGGGACACCAGGGGACAAACGTGGGGCTCCGAGCCCGCCACGCCACAAACAGGGGCTCGTTCTGGGGCACAAAGCCCCGTTTTGAGGCAAGAAAAGCAAATTTTCACTTTCTGGGGTGAAGAAAAATTTGAATTTCCCTGAGAGGGGGGGAGGGGGGAGAAGGAAAACTCAGGGGTTTGACCAGCGGGGATGGGGAGCCAGAGGGGCTGGGACACGGAACTGGTGACACCAGGACAGGTGACACAGAACTGGTGACACAGGACTGGTGACACCAGGACAGGTGACACAGAACTGGTGACACCAGGTCAGGTGACACAGAACTGGTGACACAGAGCTGGTGACACAGGACTGGTGACAAAGAACTGGTGACACCAGGACAGGTGACACAGAACTGGTGACACAGAGCTGGTGACACAGAGCTGGTGACACAGAACTGGTGACACTGCACAGGTGACACAGAGCTGGTGACACCAGGACAGGTCCCAGTTTGCCCAGTGCCAGCCCTCCATCCATTCTGTTTTCCTGTCCCCACCCAGCTCAGGACAGGGGACAGGGGACAGCTCAGAGCTGCCAAGCCAGGAGAATTCCAGCCTGGAAGGACGAGGAATCACCGAGCCAATCCCAATCCCAATCCCAATCCCAATCCCAATCCCACGGGAGGCAGATCCTCTGATAAATCCCGTTATTTTCACCCTCCTAAATCCCACCCCGCTCCGCCTTCCTCGGCTTTCCAGGATTCAGGAATTCAGAGCCCTAAAGAGCCACCACGATGAGGATGAGGAGGATGAGGATGGTGAGGATGATGAGGAGGAGGATGAGGAGGATGAGGATGATGAGGATGATTTCTCAGAGCCTAAACGGGCCCCACAATCAATTTTCCCAAGGAATCTGCATCCAAAGGGAGCCGGAAAAACCCTTCCCACGTCAAACCCGGGCACATCAAACCCTCCCCGGGCCGAGGTGGCAGCTCCCAGAGCAGCAGGGACAGCGGGGACAGCGGGGACAGCGGGGACAGCAGCGACAGCAGCGACAGCTGCCACCCCCGCACGGGACCCTCCGGCAGGAAGAGCCGCGCCCGAATTCCCGCCCGGAAAAGGAGCCGCAGGACGGGAACCTGCAATTTCCCTGCCAGCCGTGGGCTGGGAACAGCAGCTGGCACCTTTCTGGGGACGTTTTTGGCCGCACGGGGAGGGGACACCGGCGCCCTGCGGCTTCCCGGGAGCGGAAGCGGAGACGCCTCCTCGGGGACACAAAGAGAGGAGGGGACAGGGGAGTGACACGGAGCGGCTGCGGCTCGGCCCTGCACCCACCCTGTGCCTGGCACCCACCCTGTGCCTGGCACCCACCCTGGCACCCACCCTGGCACCCTGTGCCTGGCACCCACCCTGGCACCCACCCTGGCACCCTGTGCCTGGCACCCACCCTGTGACCCTGGCACCCATCCTGTGCCTGGCACCTTGTCCCTGTCCCTGTCACCCCATCCCTGTCCCTGGTACTCCATCCCTGACCCTGGCACCCTGGTCCTGCAGGTGCCCAGCTCCCTGTCCCCTGTCACCCCATCCCTGCAGGTTCCCAGTGTCCCATCCCTGTCATCCCATCCCTGTGGGTGCCCAGCACCCTGTCCTTGTCACCCCATTCCTGTCACCCTGGCCCTGAAGTTGCCCAGCACCNCCTTTACCTGTCCCCTGTCCCTGTCCCCTCATCCCTGTCCCCCTGTCCCTGATCCCCTGCCTCTGTCCCCGCCATCCCTGTCCCTGTCCCCCCCTCCCTGTCCCCTGTCCCTGTCCCCCTGTTCCTGTCCCTGATCCTGTCCCTGTCCCCTGTCCCTGTCCCCCCATGGCTGCCACAGCCAGGGAGTGACCCCCAGCAGCTCCGGGGACCCCGGACAATCCGCAGGGAATTCCCTTCTCCCACTCAGGGCTGGGGGTGGTGACAAAGCCCGTCTGGAAGGTCCCATCACCCTGACCTCACTCCAGGTGGGATTTTCCCTCGGGATTCCCCATCCCGGCGCTGTTTGCTGGGATGAGCCCCACGGGCGGCCCTGGAGGCGGCAATCGGAGCCTCCCGCCCGGCTGCTCCTTCTCCAAGAGCCTTTCCCTGTCCCAGCCCGCGGCTCCAGCTCCTCCAGTCCATCCCACGGGACTCCAGACCCTGGCAGGGCTGGAATCACCAATTCCACACCCTCGGGATTGTCCCTGAACCGGAGCAGCAGCAGCAGCAGCTGGGGAAACACAAACGGAGCTTGGAAAACAAACGGGAGACTCCCTTTGGAGGCAGAACAAAGGCAGAGAGGGATCGAGATCCTAATCTGGAGCGTGTCTGGGATCCCATCCCGCCCCGAAAATCCAGGGAAGGTTTCGGTTGGATACCAGAGGAAAAACAAAAGGTTTGCCAAGCACCGGGAGGAGCCGCCCGGGGCGGTGCCGGGGTCCCTGGAAATGTCCCCAAAACCTCCTGGAGGTGGCACCTGGGGACGTGCGCCGGGCTCTGATCCCACAGGGCTTTCCCAGCCTCCACAATTCCAGGTTTTTCTGGGAGCCGGCCCTGCCGAGAGGCTGTGCCGGGAGAAAAATCCCATCCGGAGGCGACGCTGGTCGGAGCCGGCATCTCCCAGCGGAGCTCGGGATGTGGGAGCTGCCCTGGGAATCCGCCGAATTCCCTTTTTTCCCTTGGAAAAGGGGCAGTGGGACAGCCCGGGGTGCTGCCAGCGAGCCCTTCTGGCTGTGCTGGGCACAGAGGGAGGGGACAGCCCGGGATTTTCCGTGCTGGTTTTTTTTTTTTGGGATGGGTGGGTTTTTTTTGGGATCGGATCCCTCCCTGCTGCGCTCTGAAGGGTGCCCTGACCTTCCTTCCTTCTCTTCCCGTTAGCTGGGCAGCAGATTCCTTGGGAATGCATCCAGGAGAAGGAGGAGGAGGAGGAGGAGGAAGAGGAGGAAGAGGAGGAGGAGCCGGGGCCGCCGTGGGGGTCAGCAAAGCTCAGATTTTTCCCAGCAGATCCCAAGCTCCGGCTCCGAGCCGGGGCTGGATTCCCGTCCGTGCCAGGGACAGGGGACACCGTGACTTCTCCATGGCAACCACGGAGATGCTGCTGCTGCTGCTGCTGCTCCAGTGCTGGGCTTTCCCAGCTTTTCCTCAGCTGGAAAAACCTGGGGCTGTTTCCCCTCATCCCGTTCCTCTGGGGAAAAGCCCGATCCCCCACCTGGCTCCTTCTTCCAGGGAATTGTAGGGATGGGGAAGGTTCCTTTCCCCCAGGCTGAGCTCCTTTCCCAGCCCCTCCTGCTGCTCCAGCCCCTTCCCAGCGCCCATTCCCACATTTCCAACAGCTTTCCCGCGCAATTCCTGCCGCTCCCGGGGTTCTGGAGCAAAAGGAACGCCGGGATCACACCGGCTGGGAGGTGCCAGGGATGAAGGGAACAGCAACAAGGGCTGGGACCTGAGGGGAGGGAGCTGCACCCCAAACCCCAAATCCCAAATCCCAAACCCCAAATCCCAAACCCCAAACCCCAAATCCCAACCCCCAAACCGGCCTCTGCCTCCCCGGTGGGAGGGCTCGGGAAGCCCACAGAGCCTGGGAGGGATTTGGGAAGCAGCCAGGGAATCCTGGAATCCTCAGAGATGCCGCGGATCCCCGCACCCGACGCGGATTCAGGAATGCCCCAAAAAGTCGGAGAAACCCCGAAACGCGGGAGGGGGGACAAAACCCACGGCGGGAAAGGTCCGTGTGGGGGGCTTTTCCAGCGGGAATTTGGGAATGGGAAGGGCTCACCTGGCTCTGGAGCTCGCTCTGCTGCTTGAGGCGCAGGTTCTCGGGCGTGTCGGCCACCATGGTGAAGGATTGCTTGGGGTAGTGCCTGCCGGGAGAAGGACACCCCGTTAGTGCCGGGAATTGCTCGGGATTCCCGGAATTGCTCGGGCTGGAAAAGCCCTCTGGGATCATCATCCAGCAGGGATGTGTCACCCCAAAGCGCTGTCCCCTGGGAGGGTCACAGCCAAGAGTTGGGAGCGTTCTGGGGGTTTTGGTGGAGGAGCCGGAGGTGGGGATGCACAGAGGGATTGGGATGTGGGGCTGCCTGGCAGTGGGATTTCTCTGGAAGTGGGATTTCTCCAGCAATGGGATTTCTCCAACAGTGGGATTTCTCTGGAAGTGGAATTTCTCTGGAAGTGGGATTTCTCCAGCAATGGGATTTCTCTGGCAGTGGGATTTCTCCAGAAGTGGGATTTCTCTGGAAATGGGATTTCCCTGACAGTGGGATTTCCCTGGCAGTGGAATTTCTCCAACAATGGGATTTCCCTGGCAGTGGGATTTCTCCAACAGTGGGATTTCTCCAGCAGTGGGATTTCTCCAACAATGGGATTTCTCCAACAGTGGGATTTCTCCAGCAGTGGGATTTCTCCAACAATGGGATTTCTCCAACAGTGGGATTTCTCCAACAATGGGATTTCTCCAACAATGGGATTTCTCGGATCAAGGTCAGAGGAGCCGAGGCCACTCCCGGAGCACCAACAGCTCCACCCCGGAGCGAGCGGGGCTGGGGGAGGGGGCCCTGGCCGGGCTTTGGGGACCCTCCCGACCCAAAGCACCCCTGGATTCCGGGAGATCCGGGATCCCAGATTCCCCCCGGGCAGGCACAGAGCGTTCCCAGCCCCGTCAGGTGATTCCCATCACCCGTGTCGGGGTTTTGTTTACAAATCCAGAGGGGTTTTTCCCGATATTCCCGATGGGAACATCCCCCAGGAAAAGCGGGACACGGCCCGGGAAGGGCAAAGGCTCCTCTGGAGCATCCCCGGCGCTGCCAGCCGGGAATCGTCCCGTTGCCATGGCAACCGCATCCCTGCCCCGGGCACGCCGATAACGCTCGGGAGGAGATCTCGGGAGCCTGGATGCGGGAGGAGGGCTGGGAAGCACGGAATTCCATCCCTGCGGAGCTCAGGGAAGCTGGAAAACCGCGGGAGGAGGAGGGAAAAATCAAAATAACCTGGAAAACACCAAGGAGCCCGGCTGGGATGGAGCTGGAATTCGGCTGCCTTTGGATTTCGAGGAAATCTCCCAAGGATTTCAGGCAGCTTTTGCTCGGCCCTGGGCGAACAGGAGCCGTTCCTGGGTTCATCCCGTGCCGTTGGGATGAACGGCTCGGATTTGGGATCCTGCCCCGGCATCGGGCACGCGTTTCCCCCAGTTCCATGGGGAAAAGGAATTTAAATCCTCAGGGAATTCCGAATTCGGGATCGGGCACCGCTTTGCCCCCCAGTTCCATGGGGAAGAGGAGTTTAAATCCTCAGGGAATTCCGAATTCGGGATCGGGCACCGCTTTGCCCCCCAGTTCCATGGGGAAGAGGAGTTTAAATCCTCAGGGAATTCCGAATTCGGGATCGGGCACCGCTTTCCCCCCCACCCCGCAGCTCCCGGGGGCTGCTCCCTGGGGAAGAGGCGTTTCAATCCTTAGGGAATTCCAGGCCGGACGAAGGGGGGGATTTCTCGCTGCCCCAGCCCCACCTCCCCCCCCGCGGCAATGAGCAGCGGAGCCGCCAGCGATTAATTAACCCTTAATGAGGGGGCGGGGAGCGAATTGATGCCCCGGGAGGCAGCGGCAGCGTGGGAACGGGGCGGGCACGGGCTGAGCCCCCTCCGTGTGGGGGTCCCGGAGCTCAAACCCCCCCCGCCAAAGGCCGGGACCCCCCTTCCCCCGGGGCTGGGGGAGCTGCTGAAGGCAAAGGTGGCCCCAGGTGCGGGGGTTGTTCCCTTGGAGGTGCAGGAGGAGGGGCCCGGGGGGTGCCAGGGCACGGATTTGCCCCTCCCGCTCCCCCCGGAGCTCGCCCTGCCCCTCTCCCCGGCCGGAGGCTCCGCGGAGCTCCCGCAGCCTCTTCCCAAAAAATTCCTTCCTCACTTCCCATCCCAAGGGCTGCCCGAAGGGGAACGAGCAGGAATTCGGTGCCCACGGAGCTCAGGGCGCCGTGCGGGGGTTTTTTTTTTGCCCACCCGTCCTGCAGGAATTCCCCGATTGATCCCAACAAAGCCGTGCCGGGGGAAGGTGGAATCCCAAAAAATCCTGAGGGAAAAATCCCCGGGCTCCGGACACGGGGGGAAAAACGAGGGGGAAGCGGCCTCGAACCCTCCCGCGGCCAGGGAATCGCTCATCCCACGCGGAGCCTGCTGCTGCTGAGGAGGAGGGAAAACTTCCCGGAATATCCGGGATTGGGGGAATCCGCAGCTCCCGGGGGATGGATCAGCAGGATCCCGCTCCGGCAGGAGCACCCCCGGGATGGGATCCAGCTCTGGGGGGTGTTGGGAGCGCCGGGTTCGGTGCTGGGGGCGGGGTGAGGAGCTGCGGCAGCTGCCAGACAGGGATTATCCCGAGGATTGCTGGAGAGGGGCTGGGAGGGCTTGGAATGGAGCCAGGAGAGAGGCTGGGAGGGGGCTGGATTGGGATGCTCGGGGTCTGTCCTGACTGCTGGCATCCATCCAGCCAGGGATCCATGGATCCATCCATCCAGCCAGCCATGGATTCATCCCTCCATCCATGAATCCATCCCTCCATCCATCCCTTCATCCATCCATGGATCCATCCATCCAGCCAGGGATCCATGGATCCATCCCTCCATCCATCCATGAATCCATCTCTCCATCCCTTTATCCCTTCTTCCCTGGGTCCATCAATCCATCCATGGATCCATCCACCCATCCTTTCATCCATCCACCATCATCCATCTCTCCATCCCTGGATCCATCCCTCATCCATCCCCGATCCCTGCTGGAATCGCTGCCCCACGGAGCCCAGGGATGGAGGAGCGAAGGCTCCGTGTGCTCCCTGACGGGGAGGGGGCAGGAAAAGCCCCCCTGGAGCTGCAGCTCCGCAGGATCCCGGGAGCGAAAGGGAGGGGAAAAAGGAGGAAAAGAGGGAAGGAAAAGGGGGAGGAAAAGGGGGAGGAAAAGNGCAGGGAACAGCGCGAGGACCCCAAAATCTCCTCCCTGTCAGCGCCCCCGGAGCGGGAAAAGCCCCCTGGAACCCTGGAAAATCCCAGCAAAGCCCCGGCTGCTCCCGGCCAGGCGGCTTTGGCCAAACGGGGTCAGCGGAGCCTCCTCCGGCCGCAGATCCCGTCTGGCTCCCGCATCAGGGGGGCTGAGCACGGCAATTCCCGGGAGGAGGAGAGCTCGGATCCGGCTCGGAGCTCCCGCGGAAGAAAGGGCTCCTTTCGGGGGGTCACCAAGGATTCCTGCACCTCCCCAGGCAGGGATTGGGGAGGGAACTTCCAGAGGGAGGTCGGGAAGCGAATCCAGAGCATCCACAGCCCGGTTTCCACCACGGGATCTGGAATTCCCGGCTTCCCAGCCCCGCAGGACGAGAGGGGTTTGGAGCAATGCCGATCCCAGGTGGAGGCGAACATCCCGGCATTCCCAATCCCATCCCATCCCATCCCAATCCTGCCCTAAAAGCGGCGTTTCCCCCAAAATCCTCCCAATCCCCCAAGCGGCACCACTGGAGCCGCCGCCTTTGGGGCTTTTCCCAGAGCTGGAAACGAGGATAAATCCTGGAAAACCGGGAAAAAACCCCTGTGAGCGCAGCCTGGCATTGCCCAGCCGCCCTCCAGAGACAACTGAAGGGATCTGGGAGCTCCAGGAGCACCCAATCCCAAATCCCATCCCAGGGCGAGGCCAAAAAAGAAAAAAACCCCCCCAGGGATGATGTGAGAACCTCCGGAATTTGGGAAAAATCCTCTGGAGCTCCAAGTGCTGCTTACAGTGAGGATTTAAACAGATTGATCCTTTGGGAACAGCCCTGAGTGCCAACAACCCCCCGGGGTGGCAGCCACATTCCAGCAGCTGGATCGGGAATTTGGGAATGATCCGGGAGGGAAGAGTTAAGCGAAGGAAGCGCCGGGCTGTTCCTGCCAGGAGGCTCCGAGGTCACTTCCCGCCTTCCAAGGAGCTGCTGGAGCTCAAAAAAAAACCTCAACGGGGCCTTTGTGAGCACCCGAGGGTCCCACCGGGAATGGGGGCGGGAAGGGCAGGGAAGGGTTTGGATCCTCCCCGTGTCTTCCAAGGAAAAGCTGCCAGGAGGGCTGGGCCAGCCTCTCTCCAGGAGTGCAGCTCCCGGCTCGGCACGGATCCGATCCCTCCGGGGATTGTCCCGTGTCCCACATCCCAGAGAAGGGGATGGGACAGCCCCAGTGGCCTCTGCTGGGAATGGGAGCTGCTCCAGCTTCCAGCAGGGAGAGAGCCCCAATCCCAGCCCAGGAACAGCAGCAGATCCCTCTGATCCAGCAGGGAAAGAATCCGAATTCCAGCCCTGGGAAGAGCAGATCCCTCTGACCCTAAAGGAAAACAACTCCAATTCCAGCCCCGGGAACAGCAGATCCCTCTGGATCCAGCCAGGAAACAATTCCAATCCCAAATCCAGGAACAGCAGTTCCCTCTGATCCTAAAGGGAAACAACCCCAATCCCAAATCCAGGAACAGCAGATCCCTCTGATCCAGCAGGGAAAGAACCCCAATTCCAATCCAGGAACAGCAAATCCTTCTGATCCTAAAGGGGAAGAACTCCAATTCCAGCCCTGGGAAGAACAGCAGATCCCTCTGAACCAGCTGGGAAACAATCCCAATCCCAAATCCATGAACAAATCCCTCTGATCCTAAAGGGAAAGAACCCCAATCCCAATCCCAGAACCAGGAGCAGATCCCTCTGATCCTAAAAGGAAAGAGCCCAAATTCCAGCCCCAGGAACAGCAGATCCCTCTGGATCCAGCCAGGAAACAATTCCAATCCCAAATCCAGGAACAGCAGATCCCTCTGATCCCAAAGGGAGACAACCCCAATCCCAAATCCAGGAACAGCAGATCCCTCTGATCCAGCAGGGAAAGAACCCCAATCCCAGAACCAGGAGCAGATCCCTCTGGATCCAGCCAGGAAACAACCCCAATCCCAATCCAGGAACAAATCCCTCTGATCCAGCAGGGAAAGAGCCCAAATCCCAGCCCTGGGAACAGCAGAACCCTCTAAACCAGCTGGGAAACAACCCCAATCCCAAATCCAGGAACAGCAGATCCCTCTGATCCAGCAGGGAAAGAACCCCAATCCCAGAACCAGGAGCAGATCCCTCTGGATCCAGCCAGGAATCATCCCCAATCCCAAACCCAGCAGCAGCAGATCCCCGGGCTCTGGACAGGGCTGCATCCCGCAGGGATCCAGGCAAAGCCCACGCAGGGAATTCCCAGCCCTGGATCCCATCCCGGTGGTCCCAAGGACCGGGAACAGGCGGAGCAGGTGATCCCAGGGACCCTGGGCCGGGTCCTGCTCCTGCTCCCCATCCCAACTCTGGGCATTTCCCAGCTGGAATATTCAGCTCTGGGATTTTCCAGGCGGGATTTGTGGAGCTGGGAGGGGGGGGATCTCCCTGGATCCCTCAGCACATGGAACACCAAAACCTTTCCAAAATGGATTTTGGTGTTTTTCGGGAGCAGCTGGAACACGAGCCTCGCCTGTCCCTCCTTATCCAGGTTTTCCCTGCTTCTCCTTCGGAGAGTCCTCAGAATTCCCTGGATTCTTCCGCTTTTGGCCAAGAGTGCAGCCCTGGATGCCACTCCCAGGGAGCCACCAGTCCCTCCCAGTGCCCAGCTGGGCCCTGAGCAATTCCAGCACCCGGAATTTCCCGGGATTTCTGGCTGCAAGGAAGCCCAGCCCTCTTCCTCCTCCTCCT